>JANHGL010010453.1:0-77705 GCA_024611195.1 Ceyx melanurus
TTTCCTTGTGTTTCCCCTAAACCTCTTGTGCTCCAACTTGCACCCATTGCCTCTTGTCCTGTCACTGGATGACATTGTGAAAAGTCTGGCTCCATCCTCTCTACACTCACCCTTAACATAATTATAGACATTGATGAAGTTTTCAAGTAGTGTTTCCTTATTCTGGGTAGCTGCATTTACAGATGCTCTTTTAATGATGGAAACTTTAAACTATTGCCTTTCTGTCTGATGTGCAGCTGCTTCACAGCTTCTTTGTTGGGTAGTTCTTTGATGCAATTTCAACTATGATCAAATTTGTTGACACAAAACCAGATGGGCCAAGGATACCATTGTGGCTAAAATGTGGTGACCTCAAGATTAGAGCGGCAAAGGCCATGAGAAGCAAAGGAAGATTAACTGCTTAATAAATATAAAGTTCTGTAAGGCAAGGGTGAAGAAGGATTGGCAACTGCAAGAACCAGCCACATTGGTCACATTAAGGGCAACTCATTTTGCAGATCATTCTCAATTCTGCCCTAGCATGTCTTTTCATGAAACAAACATTTTCTAACTTCACAATTCTAAAGTAGCACAGAGGAAGAAAGATGATGCACAAAATGAAAACTTTTGAGGATATTGTTGTAATATAAGTAATTTGCATTTCAAGTCTCAAAACAAGTGACCTTGCCAAAGTATTTGGGGAAAAAAGTAATCTATGCTGCTTTGCTAGACCCAGATAAGTCATCAGTAGCCATTAGAGGGATGGAGTTTAATATATTCTTATATTCCAGAGAATTTAATAATGCAGCCTAAATATTTGTACTATAATTCCTTATGCCTGCATTGACTGTATTGTAATTAAAAAGTAATTCAATTAAAAAATTCTAAACAGATATAAATTATGATGTTCACATCCTTGTACTAATAGTATGCCCTGTTTGGAATGTGGCCTTCAGTTCATAAACAGAAAAGAGCAGTGCACTTCAATGTATGCTTTTTAAAACATTGTTATTAAATAGGGTTGTCTTGTAAATATAGCATGATCCATAACAATGAAGGCCTTCCATAAAAAGTTTAAATCTATTACTAGTTCAATGCTATTTTTATCATCTTATTTTTACATGTACAATTAGGAAAAATCAAAGCTATAAAGTGTTGTAGAAAAAATTATTTCATTCAACATAAGCAAGTTGTGTGTGGGATTTCTTTTTGGTCCTGTCTTTTCTCCATGCTTCTTTGAGAGCAAAGATAGCATTTATAGCCTTGTAATATGGGATCATACTTTAATGATTTGAAGGAGTAAAAGATAAAACTATGTCAGAATGGCCTTGTACTTTGCATCATACTGAAAATAGGAAGTGATCTAGGTCTGATATGCTGAAACTTGTGAATTGCAAGGGATGGCTAGCAAAATGTCTAGAAAATGAGTCCTGACAGCGCTGGCCTGAGATAGTGGAAAACATCTTCAATTTTACATACTACTTGGAGACAGAATAGACACTGAAGCAAAGAAAATGGCAAGTAGAGATTTGTTCCTAATCATAAAAAATGAAGGGAGTGCAAAGCAGAAAATTGAAACCTTTTTACAACACATATCAAAACCTAGAATAATTCAGTGGAGCAAAAATAGAACAGTACTGTCATAACTGGTTCCCATGAAAAAGAACAAAAAGAGACCCAAAGACCTAGGGAAAGGAACTGCACTTTTCTATCAAGAACTTTCAGTGTTAAGAAGAAACACAAGGCTCTTCCTCAGAAGAAAAATATTTAGGAAACATTGAAAATCACATTAATTTGTAAGCTAGCAGCTCAATAAACACAAAACAGTCTGTTTAGACTGATTTTTGACTAGGTGAATTTTTAAAACCCCGATTCATTTATTTATTTATTTCCCCCCCCCCAAAAAAAAACCCCAACTTGCAATAGAAAGAATTGTGTTCTAAACTTTAAAGACTTTAAACTTGTCCTGACTTTGCTTCTGACCTATTTCATCCTTGTAGAGAAATCATACAGCTCCAATGGTTGAATATTCTCAGTACCAACACGTTAACGTGTGTATAGAGAAGCAATCCTTTTAAAATCTTTAGGACCTCAAATGATAGGCACAGTGTTTTGTCACTCTTCTGCAGCAATAATATGCCATAGGGTGAAATTGAGGAATTTCTCCCAAATAAAATATGGAAGGAAATACAGACCTTCTTTGAAAGGTAGCAGGGTTTTGGTTCTCCACTCTAGGATACAGTGCAGAGAAGAGTTTCTTCTCCCAAGATACAAGTTGCATTGAAGCTGGGATGGGGTTTGTGGTGCTCTCTGTGTATAGGAAAAGCTCTTTGTCACTTTGTGCAGTGCTGTATTCAGTACATGAAGCTTCTCAGTTCCTCCCTCTTTCTTTCTTTCTTTCTACCTACAGAGAGATATCTCTATCATATATACTTACCTAGGTAAGTATATATGATAGAGACATAGGCAACTGTGGGTTGCATACTGAATAGTGTGTAGGCAGTGGTGTGTAACAGTGCAAGGCCCTTTGCTTCAAAGTCTGCGTGTCTGAACTGTCTCTGTAGTTAAAGTGCTTGATGCTGCTTTTCATAGTAGGCAGTAGTAGGGCCCAGGGCAGGCAGGATCAGAGATAAAACATGGTGATCTCCGCTTCTTTGAGTTGGTGTTAAGCATCATAATAAGTGCCTATGCCCCTACATGGAAGAAATTACTTCTCCTTGTTCACAGCCTCTATCTCTCATTCCTAAATTACATCACTATGAATGAATTCCATTTAATAGAAATAGTTTCTGGCTGGAGCCCCATAAAGTCATAGTGTAATTATCTGCAACAGGGTGATCTTTCCTCTCATGTGTTACTGTATTACTTCCTTCTGAATCTTATTTTCTAAAATGAATAGAAAAAGATTGGGTTTGGGGATTCATATTTTTATTTTGTTTATAAATGCATCCTGTTCCATAGTATTTGTTTAGAATATTCTTGTAGGTGGGAAAATAGTTGAACATACTTATTAAGAAAAGATGAAGAAGCTTTATCAGTTGCCTAAAATGTTTATAATGTCTAGATATTCTTTCCTGTCTTCTTAATTAGTTTTATGAACCATGCCAATTTTCACACTGAGGCTTTCTGGATATTAGGAAGTATTCAGGTGTAAAAAAAAGCATTAGGCTGATGCTCTTATCATTTTAGAAATACCTTTCAGTTTATTCTAAGAGAAGTGGTTTGTTTGTTTGGTTTTTATCTCATATCCCTATACTCTATGATACGATTTACCATCAGGTTAAGTGGACTAACTAAATTAATATCCTAGTGAGTATAGTTTCTTTTGCAAGATGTATTATTGTCCTGTTCTGCTACCTCCCTAGATGATTTTCCCTATCACAATCAAATCATTATGCATTAATAGATCTAATGTGTGTTATGTTTAAGTTCATACATTTGAGCGTGTTCCTCTTTTTCCCCAGATCATGTACAGAAGCAATATAAGCATTAATTCTGCTACAGCATTTAAATATAAGAAATAGTCCCATTCTTGCTAAATCAGGTTTTGGCTTTTCCGTGGAGAGAATCAATGAAGTGATGGGATTCTCCTTCTGTTGCATGCTGTTAGCATTAGAAACTCACCTAGGGATACAGTTTAATGCTTGCTTACTTGACAATTGTGATTAAACCCTGATTTAGATGAAAGGAGAATGAGAGTAATTGGATGGAAGAGACATCAAGGCATGGTATGAACTACACAGGTCGTGTAAAAGAGCACATGGAACTGCGAAATTTGTGAAAGCTCAAAATAGGGAGATTCTTGAAATCATGAACTGCAAGGGTAAAGCCTAGCCTGGGATTCACATCGTTTTGGAGGAAGAGAAAGGTTTTGTTCTTTTGTCTGATTTACTTGCTCTTGCTTGTGGGCTAGAAGGTTGATTTTTGCTTGGTTGAGAAGAAGGTGATGTTTCTGTATTGGAAGGAGGAGATACCTCTTTAGAAGTCTCCTAGTGCATCTGATCAGGTGCATCTGACACAGAAATTATCTGGTTTTGTTAAATTCCCAACCAGCAATGACTCTTTCCCTGTGCTACTCCAGCTGCTTCTGTCTAATGTCTCTAGACATTAGCACTTTGTATCAAAATGTATATTTACCCAATTTACGGGAATGTTTTTAGAATTGAAGAGAAATATTTTCTCTTTGACCAGACTGGTAGGGATTATGCGAGTTTTCTCTCTGAGCTGCACTGTGAGGATGCATGTCTAGGACAGAAAAAATAAGATTTCAGGGAGTTATATTTTTTGTTTGTTTGCTTGTTTGAAATACTAATTGGGTAGAGGAGATGTCTGAGAGCTGCAGCACTGTTCCCAAATGTGAATGTCCTCAGATTTTTTTTAATAGGAAATGTCAATTTCTTAGGTATAGCCATTTTAAATATTTGGGTGATCTCTTGGGTAGTCTTGATGCTTGGACAGGAGTGGGAATTAACTATTAGAGACAGAATGTGAAGGTGCAAGAATGAAAGTTCTTGAATAAAAGGTAAATTATGCTTTCTGAAAATAGGAGATATGTGGCAATATAAAATTATTCAGACTAAAAGTATATAAAACAGGCAAAGGGAATTAAAAGAAAAACCAAGTGAAGAATCTTCATGACTGTTTTGTATACAACTGTCTGTACTTTACTGGATGTGTAAAGAATTTTTGAAACAACTACTGTACAGCAACTTGGGGAAGGAGACCAGAAATGGATATTTTGCCTTCAGAAGACCCATGTCCCTAGGCCTAGGATTCATCTTTTATATAGAGTTATCTATGGTTACTTGCTACTAAAATAGTCTAATTTCACATTGCCAGCATTTGTTCTAGAGAAAAATGTTTTCAAAAGTATTATTCAACATGCAAACCCCTTGTGCTTGTGTTTTCATACTCTTCTCTTTGTTCTAAGACCAATAACTGTATTTGTATAATAATCTATCTCTGGACAAATTAATCATCACTCATTTATTGGCTCTATCTATCATTGCCTGGATTCAGTCAGTTCTGGATTGTTCTTGTGTAAGAACTCAATTTGTTTCCGCAGCCCGTGACTCCTGGCTGCCCTTGGCAGAGTGTTTGTTAAGCCAGTTGCAGGGGTTATCTATTCGCTAACGACCCTGCAAGCTGTTCTTAAAATGTGCAGAGTGAAGTCCACTCTCCATCTTTGGACATATCAAAACCTGTTTGGGTAAGCCCTGAGCAACTTGGTCTGATACAGCAGCTGACCTTGCTTTTAGCAGTACTTTGTACAGACACCTCTGGAGAGCTCTTCTAACCTGAATTATTCTACGATTTAATGAACAAACAATCAACAACATTTGTGAATACGTGTATATTGCATTTGTTAAATAAGGCAAAACTGATTTTTTCCAAAGTGGTATCTAGATGTAATATATAGATATCATTATGCTGTAATATGGAATTAACTCTGTATGTGAATAACAGATTTTAATAGAAGACCAGTTCTTAGTGGTAAAAGTCATTGGAAGTTTTGCCATCCACAGAGGGGAGTTCAGTAGTCTCATTCACAATTCATGAGTCATATTCTCTATTGCCTTCTGCTTTATGGAATCACTGTCCCTCTGTGCACAATGGGCAGAAAACATTTTGTCAAATCAGATTGGCCCTGAATGTTTTTCACTGTGCTTACCAAGGACATTGTGGGTAAGAGGCACAGAGAAGGATGACTCATGTTTCTCCTCACTGATTTACTTTGTTTCAGAGACCCTTCAAAGAAGGGTATATATGTGCAGTGGTGGGAAGAATTGACCCACCAAATGAGTGGTGTAGACTTCAGTGCCTCCTTGCTGCTATTGCAGGTCCATGGCATCCTTTAAACTTTGAGTGAAAAGCCCAAATTCAGGAAAGGATAGCTATAGGCATATGGGAAGCTGGTACATTAATGAAATTAATTAAATAGTGAATATGCTTTTCATTTATATAGCTATCAAAATGCAGTCCATAGTAGTCTGTTTATTTACACAGTTGTCTGTCTCTCTTGAATATCAGGGTATATTAATGATTACTGGGAACATATGGCATGGGAAAGAAGGTGCTTACTGTTCATAAGCATCCATTATTTATTTCCAGGGGCCATACTGTAACTTCTTTTTTCCTACAGAGACTTGCTGTGTAATGCATATAACCCAGCATGTAAGTTGCATTAGAGGTTATATTTAATTGAGGTTGAACAAACAAAGCTGAAAAGGGGATGAGGATGTTTTCTTAATGAAATACCTGGTGTGGGAATGCATATCTATCTATTGGGACTCTTTCTAATTGGCTTGACCTATCTAGAGAGCTTTGGCTATATTTTATAAATTAGAAATAACCACAATCAAGAGTATAGACTGTATTTCTCATGTTACCACAGGATCTATTTATACTGTGAAACAGACTTTCTATGTGTAAAAGAAGACAGATTTATCATTTCTGATAATAAAATCTAGGTGCTTTATTTGTGAGCACCACTGAAGTGCCAAGAATAAATTCAAGTTTATTACTAAATAGCTTGCCATATTTTGTTAAATTTGCCATTCTGTTGATAGGATTTGCCAGTTAGTAGCATGATGTTAAACATGATCTGAAAATTTATCATAATTGGAAACCCAGTAGTATTTAAAAAAACCCTGGAACTATTGCTCTTACACTGTCATTTCCTCATGTTATTATATGAGAACAGTTTTCTTATTGGGAGGCGTTATTAACATTACAAATACTGAAGTGCTAAAAAATATTTATTCATTTTTACTCTGTGCAAGGCAGTGCTTGAAGAATCCCTGTATAAAACCATAAAAATTCTGTATTTATAGTTTTGTTCTGGTTTTAGATATAAGGAGGTTAGAGTTGTTTGGCTTGATATATGGTTTATTGCTCTCACTATTTTAATTCCATCTTTGCTTAGAACACTGAAAAAAAAACCAAACACAAAACTAAGTTCTTGTTAGGTTCAGCAAGTATAATCAAAAAGTTATAAATACAGTTGCTTTATGAATGACACATTACATGGAATCGTGCTGGGAATTTGGCAATATCATATAAAATCCAAACTTTATATATAGTGACATCTTAATTCTGAACTCCTGAGCGGAGAAATATTTAAAAAGCAAGGAGGAGTGGTGGTATAGCTTGTGTCTGAATGAAAGGGCCACGGCCATACCCCTGAATACTGCCATGTTTGCACATGCACCCACACATACGTCAAACTCTGACAGACACAACAGCTGGTATTTTTAAGTTTTCCATGTGGACACCCAGAGAACTTCTTTAGATGATCTATGGTTATTTGAGTATGGTAACTTTTCAACAAATACTGAGGAAACACTTTCTGAGAACATGGAAAATTGTCTACATTTGTCAATATCTGCACAATTGCTCTAGTGATGTAGCTCTCATTCCCAAAATACTTGTCTCTTAAATCTGTAGTAAATACTTTTTTACATTCATTCCTTTTATCCTTCTTATTTATTTCTCTGATTAGCTTCTGGAAGGAATGAATTGATAATTTCAGAACTCCAGACACTTCAATTTTTCAGTGCAATACTAAAAATTCTCATAAAGTGTCAGAAGTGCTCTTAGATGGGCATTTGGTATGAGTTAAATAGGGTATGTTTTGCTCAAGACTTTACTTGGGCCAGTAGGATGTTGGCTTTGCTGCATTGGCTGAACTGTAGCTTTTCAAGGCTAGAAGGCCAGCAGTGTGAGTGAAGGTCATGTCAAGAGTTTTCCTTGGCTGTAAATGGAAGCAACAAAAATTTGACACTATAAAAAGATTACTGTAACCTGCAGAATAGCAATATCAATGTACCCGTTGCCTGAGAATGCTGAGTATATAACGTTTTCAACTGCAATATCTATATCGTTCTTACATCAAACAAGGCAATGGCTGAGATTTCATAATTTTGGCCTCTGAAGTTGAAGCTCTCTGGGCTGGTGACTCGATTTCTGTTCTGATGTTAGTGAGACAGGAATCAGTTGCAGAGGGGAATTCCTAATTCCAGTCAGAAGGCCACAGAAGAAAACATAAGTATATGTGCAAATCCAAGTTTTTGTTAAATGACCTTTATTACAACAGCCATCAAGTGGATAAAGAAGTCCAGATGGGCTTGTGCTTTCCCTGAATCTGAAAGCTACATGAAACATCTCTTCTCCCTGACCATCTGGGTATCTTCTTCTCATACTCCTAGACCTTTAGAAAAGAACCAACCCACTTGGGTGTGTATTTGTACCTTAGACCTTTCTTCAGAGTATCAGGATTTTGTGCATCTCTGTAGCCCAAACATTGCCTGTTGCAAAAATACAGTACAAAGTATGTTGGCATGAATGAACATTTTTGTTATCAGCTATGACAAAGACATAACAGATATAGAACCAGGGAGCCTCCTAATATGTCATTGCTTCAGTAACCTTCATTTAAAGGTGGAGGAAGAAATGGGAAATTTATTAGTGACTAAATATATGTGCATCTGAAGAAAAGGAATGACTATTTGGGTTGCCTGCCTATGGTGAGTGAGAGTCAGTTTGCAGTCTTGTATTTAAAGAATGGACAGATAAATGCTGAAACAATATTGCGGTTTGGAAGTATAATAGTTTAGAGAAGAAAGGATTAGGAGCAGGTAACCTTTGATAAAATAGTGTAAAAAGTTTCCCTTGAGTAATCGATATGTATTTACTGCCTTAATTTTGCCTCAGGTTTTTTTTGGCACATCTCCAGAAGTTCAGCTCCTCTCATTTTTCAGATCTCCTTTATTTCCCAAATGCCTGTCTGATTTATATTGAACAGTTTTTGGGGAAAAAAAAGCCCACATGCCACAGATGAAAAATTTAAGACAGAAGATTTCAGTGAAGGAGGGAGGAAGGAAAGCAGAGTTTTAGTAACATGGCCAGGGGAAAAAAATGGAATTTATAAACCATTTCAAACTTAGCAGTGTTGGAATACATTTATTAACTTACTGTCAAATTGTTACTTGAAGTGTTGTATCAGCATTGGGACCGAGAAGGAAAAGACAGACTAATGGCATCACCATTGTGCTGTGGAGAGGAAACTCAGGGTGGTACCAGAGAGCCCGCGGCGAGGAGGAAGGAAGCTGCCCTGGATGGGAGCTCATGCATCTCGCTTCCCCACTGGAGGAAAGGACTGAAGCATGACTCTCCCGAGGCAGTGTATCTTGCACTGCTGCCAAATCTACTGCTTTTGGCAGTAGTCTAACGCTTTTATGAGTCATCTATCATCCTACCATTTTTTCAGTTTTTCTACCACCAGTGTGAAACAACAGATTTTCCCCTCCTCCTTTTCTAATCCTGCCCTAGCTGTCTGTTTCCAGGCTGCTGTATGAGCAACATGCGTGTGCTCATCCATCGCTGCCCGATGACGGCAACTTCTCCCTTTGTCACCCTCCTTAAGTGCTGGATGGGCTCTATTCAGCTCTGCTTCTTCCCCTTTTTCTTAGGAAAATAACTGGCAGGTTCAGGTGCAGGAACATGTGTTAGGATATAGGTTAACCTGTACTGCTGTGAAGTTTATCCATGTCTGTATATGTGCATCAGCCATTTAGTAGGGTAGGAGGCCAGGCCAAGGGCAGACTGGCACGTAGCCATTGTATTGGCTACTGTATGAATTTCAAATATTACTAGGTAGGGGCATGGCTATTAAAAGTCCTTTGCTCAGGTCTCAGACTAAAGACATGATCTACATCTTGAGCATTATGGGAAGCTGCCAGGATTCCTGTGGTTGTCTGTGAAACTCTTGTTTTGACACACATGCTGTATTCTTGTAAAACATCAAGATACAAGTTCTGTATTCATTTCAGCGAACGGGAGAATTGAATTCTCTCTTCATTAGCAGTGCGTGAAACAGTGTCTGCTGGATGGTTCAGGGCTTTGATTTTTATTCTAAACCCAGATGGAAATATTTGCATAAGTCCTACAGTAGTCCTTTCTGGGGGCTTTTTAGTTCTTCTCACCCCAGTTAATATTGCAAACTTAAAAAAGCCTCTAAAATTAATTTTTTCCATTATGCCTGTTTCCAAGTATTACAGATATGACAGAAAGATCTAGAAATCACAGCTAGTGCTGCTTTCCAACAGGCTGTGAAGCTGCAGTGATTGTGTGTCGTGTGTGTCTTTATCTCTTTTGGCTAGCGAGACCTTCCATGTTTCCCCATTTTTATTTCCCCTCTCCACACACTCCTTCCCAGCTGCTATAACCAGCACAGTACTCGCCCTCTGGCCAGTATGTGGAATAAGCTGTTTGTGAGGCTGCTGGTAATGCCTCTCAGTCCACCACTAGACAGGACACATGCTGAGACGCTTGGCATCTGCACTCTGACTTTCTGTCAAGCAGTCTGGTACCACCTGGTACCCTCTGGTCCAGAGTTTGTTGCTGTACTTGGTCGTGAGTACTCTGCAAAGAAACCCTCCCTGGGCCAAATGCATCCCCAGAGCAGCTTCTGCTGCGTTGTTGTAAAAAGGATACATTTGGCAGGTTTAGGCTTTGCACTGCCAGAGAAGCAGGACATTGAATAATATTTGTTGTTGTTTCATTGAAATTCTACTTGCAGCTGTAGCTACAGCTCTTAGCCTACATGGAAAATATCAGTGATTTCTTGGGTTTTCTTTTTCCAACAAAGCAGATCCCTCATTTCCTCCCTGGGAGCCACCATGCTTCAGGTTGCCTTGTCTCTCTGCCTACTGTCAGTATGATAGAGGAGTCTATGAATGCTTAGTGCCGTGTACAAGGGATAGAAGCACTTAATGAGACAAGACCTGAAGGATCTGGAAGTTGAAATGGGAGGCTTTTTCCTCAACATACTTTAATATATTGGAATTAGTATTTATTTTACATGTAAATCCAAAGTGAATTCCCCTTTCTCTGTTACCTTTTTACTCTACCAATGATTTACTTTCCATTTCTATGTCAAGTAATACTGTGCCTGTGCTGGATTTATTTTTAATTTTGTGTGTATATTTCTTTTGCTGTCAAACAAAAGTAACAGCCCAATGTCTCTCCACTTTAGAAATTCTGCAATCCAGGCTGTCACAGAAATCCTTCCATGAGCCATATCTTCCTCAAACTCTCTGTGATTGGTTTTTAATTGCTGGGGTCAGTAGACCTTAAGGTTTGGTATTACACTTGTTAGAGATGCCATTTTGAATTCAGTGAGAAAGTGCTGTTGCATTTTGACAACATTTCCTGTGTCTTGTTTTCGACCAGCGTGGAATATATTCAGAGATGTGTTCTCCGAAGTGTACTAATGAGTATGTAATAGCCTAGATTACCAGGCTGCTTGGCTCTGTACATGTGTGTGCATGTGTTTCATAAGCAAAATCTGTGTTCATCCTGAGGTGCTTTCTGCATTTATGACAGCATGGCAATCAGCATAAAACCAAGGAAGGAAGAGATGAGCACTGTATATGCAGTAGTCAGGGCATTTTGAATCCATTTCCAGTTGCCACACATGTAGCTGTTTTTAATACCTTTTGGGTGACAGCTTTTATGACGTTAGAGGTCCGAGTGAAATTGTTACCTCTTTCATTCTTCTAAAAGCATATAGATGTAACAACCTTTGGACCAAATCCAATCTCTCTCCCCCTTGGAGTGCAAGTGCTGGAAGTAAAAAACCACCACAGCTGCAGTGTTTAGATATATGGGTAGGTGCAAGCAGTAGAGCTGATAACTTCCATGGTAGCTATTTTCCCAGTGGTGTGTTGAAGATACCGAGAAGGTTGGCAGCAGCAGTTGGTGAGCCTGCAAGCATACAAATCACTGGCCAGTGCCCCGGCACGGCATCTACATAGCAGGCACAGATACGTCATAGCTACACAGCTGTTCCACCCCTCCTGTGACTTTACATACTGTGAGTGAAGCCTGTCCAATCTCTGCACTGAGCTTTTCTTCCTCATGGGGGTGTCCCTGGTCTCTCTGACCTAGCAGCATCAGTACATAATATTTTTTTTTTGTCAGAACTAACTGTTCTGATGGCACATTTGATAATTCTGCAACTTTGGGCTACAAGCTAGGGGATACTGGTGGTTGTCATCTCTTTTTGCACCTCTCCAACACCACAGTCCTTCTTTTGACTGTTATTTAACTTTCTTCTTCTGTCATGTTTTTCTTCCACAGTATGCCTTTAAAAAAAAAAAATCACCTATGCAAACTAACTTTAAAGTTGTACACATATTACAACTTCCTTTGGATTTTTGTATTGCTAGTATTATCCAAATCAGTTTACCCAGATGGAAGATATATTATGCAAAAGTGCATCTGAGTGGAAGGAGGTGATGAGACCCATGCAAAGTAGGTAACAAGTTGCACAGAGCAATAGAAACATTTTTTTTCAAAGGCCCCAGAGGTTGTTCTCACTTACATTTGTTTGATGCTCAACTGAAAAAAAAAAAAAAAAGGAAATTTTTCTACTTCTCTTTAAATAAATTTTTTATCTGGAATTTCATATCTGCACGTCAACCACTATAGCTAGATTTGTCTAACTTCTTGTCAAGTCAGGGTTTATTTGTACAAAACTAATTTTGTGGGTTTCTTTTCTATGATAAATGTTTCAGTTGATTTTCTCCCTTTGATTTAATTTGTCAGTATCATGTAGAAATTCTGCCTCCATCTCTGTATCCATCTCTTAGTTTGTGGATGATGGCACAGATTTGACATTTGGTTGTTTTTCATGACTTATAGGGAACAAAAAAAGGCTGACAGTCACTGGCTGATTGGTATGATAGGAGAGGTCAAATGTAGGATCGACATCACTTTGTGTAAATAAAAATACTGCTGAATTTTAACTATTTGTGGTATGATGAATTTGGACTTTGGTATACAAACAAATTAAGGAGAGAAACACTTGATAAAAAAATATGAATTTAATTCAAATATAACCCATAACAACATATTTGGAAGTGCAGAAACGATTTTTTGGACTTTTTTTTAATTTTTAAATTATAGATGCAGAAGATATGGATGCATAACAATGTGAGGTCCCAGCAGGAGGATAATGACTAAAAGTGTAGTGAAAGAGAATTCTTTTTAAATTGCAATAATTCTACCAAGCTGTTTTGCCGTTTGTTTTCCATAACTATGAAATAAGAAATCTCATTTTTTTAATTTCCAGGTGTAGTTTGTACTCGTGGTAAAAATGACCTTATTTTGAAGTAGCATATGCATAAACTCTTGCCCATTGATTATGAAGTTGAATCACTTTAACTTTAACTTGAATCACTTTAATATTGGCTAATTCTTAAAAAGAGGAAACCACAAACGATATTTTCTTGAATCATTTAATGATACCAAAACACAGATCAGCATTCTAATTTCTCAGTAACATATAATAGAAAGATAAAAGCTGTTGTAGAATATTAATATTAATTTGTTAACTATATTGAAAAAAACCCTTCTGACCATTTAGCCCTGTGTTTTTGAAGCAGTGTTCTGGGTAGTAGCTGATTGAATTCATTAATTTAAATGAGCGTCAAATGACAATCTGTATGGACCTCTTTGAAAATTGGAGGTTTAGTTCTTTATTCTTATTCCTTTCAAACTGTTGTTGAAGACTTTCATGTATTTAGTGGACTTTCAAAGGCAGACATATATAGTACAGTTAAAATACTACAATTTAGTACTTGCACCGCCTAAGTTGTCATTTCCCACAGAGTAAAAGAGTGTAGTTAAAACATGTTGTTTTATTTGATGATGCAAAATGTAAGGCTTCTGCTTGTTCACAGTGTAACTAATGAAAACTTTATTGCCTGTTGTCAAAAAAAAAAAAAAGTTAATTTAATTTTTGAAACTTGAATCTAAATCTTAGGTCATACATCCTTTATAATTATACACACTTAACTGGAACGGCATATGGTGAAAATATCTAGAACTTTGTGATATAAAAGAAGGTAAATGCTAGGCTTTTATGTTGATTGCACCTGTATGGGGGCTTTATAAGCTTACCATTTGAATCATTTCTCGATACAGACTCAACATAGCTGTAACATAACTAGTAATGCCAGACTTTTTTCCCCATCTTTCCCCCCCCCACTTTTTTTTTCCTTTCTGCTGACTGAATGATAGGCAAAGCAATTTTCAACAAATGTCTCCCAGTAGGCTGTCATCATAGAAGCCTTGTAATGTTGCATTTTAACCTTAGCACTGGCGGCTATCCAGAAATTATTTAGTTTATGCCAAACTGTTCTGCACAAAGCACTTGCTCTTTTACTGTATGGGAAGAGAATAAACTTTAGAACTTAATGCTCCCTCTATCTTCCCATCATTTTATCAGAACTTTTTAATCTGTATTCTAAGCTTATGATGATATAGCAAAAATGAAATAGCAACATTTTTTTTTCTTCTTTTTTTTTTTCTTTTTTTTTTTTTCTTGGGGTTCTCTCGATTTCATTACGGAAGGAGAACTTTGAAAACTCCCAGCCAAATTACATGACTGAATACCATTTGTACCTTTTGGTTTAGTGTCAGAAATTTATCATTATGAGAATAAATTCTTTATTGTATTCAGTCTGTTTTATTTTTAGTACTTTGCTTTAAAATTCTTATATACACCCTAGTGTATGGACTCAAGTGGTAATGTAGCTGCCTCCTGTAAAATCTTTTTTTGTTGTTTTATATATACATCCATCATTTTGTATCGTGGGCTATGAGTTTCCGTTGTGTTTAAAAAAAACCCAACAAACCTAGAAGATAAATAATCACTTAAATTAAGCCTGGATGTATTCCTTTCAGGATCAAGTAATGAGTAAGCTGGTGGTCAGGTCTGGTAGCTATAAAGGTTCATAGATTCTTCATGCCCAATTTCCTAAAACTTGCATTTTTAAAATTCCAACAAATAATTTAGAACTAAAGGTGCACATTTTAGCTAATCTCTCTTGTGAAGTATAGTTGTCCTGTGTTAACTAGATGAAAGGTACATTTTGCAATAAATTAATATATCTTGAATTAATCTTCCTATGTTCCTGGGTGATTTGGTCTAGGTGATCCTGCTCAGGCAGGGGGGTTGGACTAGATGATCTTCTAGGTCCCTTCCAACCCCTAATATCTGTGAATCTGTGAATGAGGTCTGCATTTTTTTATCTGTACACACTGCAAATAACTTTTAGGTAGAGATGAGCAGGTATTTGCACTTTACGTTATCTGATACATATGAAATGATAGTTTTCTTGGCAGTACTTCACATTAAATTTCACATAATGAAAATGCAATTTTGGCTTATTCCACAACTCAAAAAAAAAAATCATTTCCAAACTCTTAACAAATAACCTCTTGCACTGTCCTATGCAAGATAGAAACTGCTGCATGATGCAGCTCCATGCTGTGCAGAGGAAGGGAAGGAATTAATTCTTCCCCTTCCCCTTCATTGTGGGAAGCAGTTTGTATCTGTGTTCTTGCAGATCTTCTCAGGGACAGTATTCAGAGGAAAGATAATACCTACAAATAATGCTTTGTGTCAGAAATTGATCCACTCCTTGAAATAGTTGTCATATTTTATTAGCTCAAGCAGACGGTATTTTCAGCTTCTCCTTCGACTGAATATTTATTTACTTATTTTAATTTTAAAAAATACCCTGTCTTTTCATCAGAGAAACTTTCAGTCATGCGTTAAATGATTCCTGGTTAGACAGTACTTTTCCACAGAGCATTGGCCTCAGAGTCACCAGACTAGATCCTGTTCTGAATGTGTCTATTAACTAATAGAACAACCTACAACTTATAATCTGATTCCTTTAAAGTATAGGTCAAAGTCGTTGCAGAAGAGCTAACTGCTATATGCTTAAGTGTTTAAATATGGACAAGGAAGCCCAATTTGAATCTTCCTGCTTTAGAAGTCTTGACCTCTGTGGTTTCTTTGCTTTTATTTCCCCTTCATTTTCCAGTGTTCATAGACTCAACTGCACATAATTTACCCACTGTATAGTTAAATATTTTCAATCAGTTTACTTACTAAGGTTAGTGATGCCATTTTGGCCATTTTGCCTATTAGTTTTTTCCACTGCGGTTGCAGTAGTGGAAATGGAAAATTGTCTCAAGAACATGGACATTTGAAAAGGGTGAAAGCACTCAACTCCATTGCAAGAATCTTTAGAGCAATACAGGTTAAAAAACAAACCACCACACTCCCAGGAAAAAAAAAACACAAACATCAAGCCACACAAAAAAAACCCCAACAACAACAAAAAAAACCCCCGCCAAAACCAAACCAAACACACACCTCCCCAAAGAAACCAAACCAAACCAAAAAAACCCAACAACAACAACAAAAAAATCAAACCACAAACTGTGAAAAACCATGGTATTTCCAGTTGATTGGGACCTTATGCTATCAATCACAGAAAGTTTCTCTAAAAATATCTGAAATGTGGGAACAATGAAAGTAAAAACAGAATTCAGAGGCACCCAAATTCTCCAGAGATTGTCTTCTGATATATGGTAAGTGGAAAAGTGAAAACATTTTTAGTAAAAACAGAAAGGAAAAGAGAATTCTAAATTTAGACCATTTTTATTTATCTAAGAGACTTCAAACATTTTGTAGTTAGAGAATTTCCCTTTCAGTCTGTTTCTTCTATGTCTCTGTGTTCTATTCTTGTACATGATTTCTACTGTCTGAAGAGTATAATTCACCAAATATTGTTGGGGGGAAAAGGCAGTGTTTCACTAATAAGAATCTCATATAGGCTATTAACTTAAAACTTCCAGGAGACATTACTGGTTGCAGGGATAAGGGTCAGGTCTCTTTGTGGATCTATCTTCTGTTGGCTTTCAGCCTAACGGCTTTAGGGGACATTAGCTCGGAACTGAGCAATATAAGCAGAAACAAGTCTGGTGGGAGCTCACAGATGCTTGTAATAAAAATTGTTAAAAATGGTTTCATTAGTTTGCAAAAAGCAGACTTCTTGGAATACTATACTTTCTTTTGCCAGGAATATTGAATTTCTTTTATGTTCTGTATGTGACAAGTGCAAGCAGAAGATAGCTCACAATTAATTACGATGATATATAGGACTTAAAGTGAGAACTCAGCATTTTTCCATTTGCATGCTGAAAACAAAAGATAATTGGGTAGAAAACAATATGGCATTTAATACAACTGCTTCTTTAAGTGGCATATTTTCCAAAAGATAAAAAGATATCAATCTTCTAGAATTATAGAATATCATAGACATATAAGTAAAACTAATCAGATATGCCACGTGCCCTCATTTTGTAAGTGCAATAGCTCATTTAGCTGTTAGCAAAACCTTGCTTAGTGATGCATCAATAATTAGAAACTGTCACTGTCTGTATGTGAATAACATTTTTTCTCCCTCTTGCTATTTAAAAAAAAAATAAATCACATATCACATTTCATCTTTCCTGGAGTAAAAACATAGCTGGACACTTCAAGATGTTGCTATAAAATCTTTAAAATATCACAAAGAGTATAATTTTTATTCTTACAATTAGAAACAATTATTTTTATCCAGTAGGCACATAGGAAGAGTAGGTCTCGAGGCTGCACATCTGCAAAGCAGCCTACTCTTACGTAGCATTAGTTTTGATGCATCTGAGAGATTGTGTCTTAGAAATGAAAAATATGTTGTTTTCTTATTTGAAAGGAATATTTATATTTAAACCTTCTTAGAAGGTCAATGGCAAGCCATTTGCTGGTGATTTTTTTTAGCAAACAGGCTTCTCTGAGTTCATAGCTGGTCATCCATTAGGGGGAATGGGCTCAACGAAGGACAGAGTGAACTTATGTCTGTCAGTAACTAAACTGCCAGAACCATTAAACCAGTGTAAGCCTGGGCTGCCAACAGACAATCTTGCTAGATGATAGTGTTTCAGTAGCTTTTTCTTTGCTGATCAAAAGAGTGACTTTGCAAACCTGCCTTGTAACAGACCACCTTTCATGAGGATCCAATTCTTCTGTTCTCCAAGGCATGTGTTTTATGTGCAACATCACTTTGTGTGTAGCCTTCTTTGCTGGTTCTGTTGCTGCCTTTCAGCTGAGCAGCAAAGGAAGGACAATATATCTATATGTACAGATTGGGGTCAGGCACATTGCATGAAACTGCATTTAATTCATATTTGGAAGCCTATCCTGTCCCTTTTAAAAGTTGTTACTGTCAAGGGTTAGAGCTGGGCTGGCCACTAGATAAGGTGACCAACACTCTCTGTTAACCCCTCACCCTTCCAAAAAGGGAAGAAAAAGGGAATAAGGCAGAAAGACTTAAAGAATAGAAAACTAAAACAGCTTTCAACGTTATCACTTCCAGAAGCAGATACTGTCTGCAGATACATGCCCTTAATTTCAGACAGTGCAGTTAGACTGAGCTGAAAAGTAAAATTACTGAACAGAATTAGTTCTGGTTTTATTCAAACACATAAAGCTTAGAGAATGCTCCCTGTAGGGGAGAGGACAGTGCAGAGGTTATTTACATCTCTTCAGATTTTTAAACAGTAATCCTTAGAAAGAATTCTTGACACTTTTTCAGACTACTCAGTCTGTCCATTTCCCTGTGAACCAATGTTTATACCCATATGGACCCCACTTTTCAATATTGCTGTCCACTGATATGTACTGGGATAACTCCAGATGTTAATTGAACACACATACTTAGTCCTCAGTACTTAATTGGTACCACCTTCAGACAGTATATTGTGCTACTTCTCCAAAGGAAGAATTGGCTCCCTCTTCACTTGTGTGCCCCTCAGGCTGCTCATACAAATGTAGAAAGCCCTCCTTGAGACACAGGTACCCCCAGATAGTGCTACAGAAGTGCTGATCACCCAAGGTATATTCCAGTCACTGTTTAGCTGTGAATTTCTGAGGAATGCATAAATTCTATTTGGCTTTTAATAAACACTAAAAAAAAAGGTTTTAATATGTAAACTAACTATTTCAAATTATTTTTAATGAAAATCTAAAGAAATAACAGTGTAGTACTTGAGAAATTCCCAGGACAGGTTGCTCACCTGCTCAAAATTCCTACTGTCTTCAGGCTGTGGGGATTTCAAAACTTGATTTTAACAGCAGCTGCCTGATTTTCTAGGAAATGTATTAAAGGTGCATGATGTCATGGACTCATGTGCATACATATATATGAATAATTGGATGACTTGTAAGAATACGGACATAGGTCCTTTGTCTCAGATGGTTCCTTAATACACAGTGCCAAAACATTCACTCCCACACATGTCCTCTGGAGGGGAAATTTCCTTTTCCTCCTGCTGTATGTAAAAATATGGGAGAGGATTTTTTTTTTTTTTAAACAGTGCTCTTTGTTATTCACAATCCGTAAATATTTATAGGCTGTAAGAAAATACACCTGCTGCTTATTGCTCCATGTGAAACAAAAGCAGAGAAAAGGCAGTGCTATAAAACAAAGGAGATGCTGAAATGTATTTTATCAATTCCTGATAGTGCTAGCAGTTAAAATGAAATTTTTCACAGACGAGATTAAAACCACACAGCAGTGAAGTTAAACTGTGCCATCGGAAGAACGTGGCTCCAAAGGGTCTACTTAGTAAGTCGTAAAGAATGACTGCAACATTCTTGGAAAATGGATGACAGTTGAGTGGATTGGAAAAATAAATTCTTCTCAGTACATTTTCAGAGATGATTATAAGTAATCTATGTAGACAAACCTGCTTGAGGAATCCCTTTTATTACAAGGCTAAGGGGATTTTGTGATCAAGCTCATATGAACTAGCATATAACCATGCACCGCTTTATACATTAATCTCTGAGACCTCTTGATTTAGATGGGCTGTGTCTACATTGCATTCAGTGTGCAAACATTTGAATTAAATTTGGATTTTGGTGCCTTGGAGCCTCAGTGGCATGCAAAATACTCCAGCATGCTAAAATCCATCTGGGAACTTGGAAATGGTTTTTTTGAATGCAAAACTTGTACTGTCTTGTCTACATGATTCTGAATATGAAAACTAGCTATTTGAAGCATTCAGGAGAAAAAGTGTTTATTTTTATTAATTAAAAAGGTGAATACATAACATTTACTAGAATTAAAATAGGCAAAAAAAAAAGCTTACAGTAATGTATCTTCTCACTTAGGTCTATCATACAAGAAACATTTTTTCTCCCCAGATGTTAACATGACCCATAGGTCAGAGACAGCTGCTTGCCATCTCTGATGGAGACACAGTAATTTCTTACCCAGGGTTTCTGTAGGTGGAGCTGCTGGAGTGACTTTTTGATGCAGTTCTTGCCATTTCTAGTACATCTGGAAAACCCTGCTTATATTTTGTGAATGACAGGAGACAGTACCTACCATGAGTGTCTTGTATTTCTTCCAATGGGAATATAAATGATTGCAGTGTTTCAAAATCTCTTGTGCAGTAAAGGAGCAACAGTGTCCTGTGATTATAACTTTACATGGCCAGAAGCACTGTGTAAACTGAATTGAAAACTTGAGTTGCTCTTGTCTTGACTTCTAAATGCTTGCAGTGGCATCTAATGGCTTTTTGGCAGTGCAGAGCTTCTGAAAGGGCAAACTCCAGTCCAGGAATTACATCTGTTAAAAGCCTGTGATGTCTGTTAACTTTCCCAAGGGGAATCCTTGAATTCTGATGTATGACAAGGGGAGAAGCTTCCCCACAGCAACAGAGCTGTGAGCTTTGATGTTGGCTTGAAGTTTTTATTAGTAGGCCTGGTAAATTTGGAGCTGGCTCATTGCTTCTTGCTGAGTAGTCTGTGGTAAGGTTGATCAGAGCTTGGTAAAAATTAGTGGATGCTGGTAAAATTAGCTTCTGGGCCTTGAAAAATATTAATTGAGTAGTCCTCTAATAGTACATTGTAATTCAGCCTAAAGAGCTTAATCAGAATCTATTACATGCTGCTAAAGTGGCTCAATAATGGAGGGCTGATTCATAACCATCATAATCACTTCATTGCACTTTTAGTTTAGATCTGTTTTTCTTCTTGCTGTAATACTCAGTAGTCTTCATAGTTAGGAAAACCTTTGATTAAATGCTTGTAATATTAAAACTTGGGGTTGTACCTACGAAATAATGAAATAGTAAAAGACTTAACAAAAGGGCAGTTCACTTTATTACTTGCATAAAATGTAAAAAGACTTTATGATTGGTGTACTGACATTTATATTTAAATATTTTATCTTGGAAGATCATGGAGTTGTTGGTTTGGGGGTTTTTGTTGGTTTTTTTTTTAATGTTTTTCATTTTTGAGAATGTTTTTCTTGATGTACTAGTCTAAAAATACTGCCTCCATTATAGTCTGAACTGACCAGGAGAATGAAAACACTGCTGAATTCGTTAAATAGCTGATAATAATACTAATTTAGCTCATTTCCAGAAAATCTTTTGCCCCAAATGTGTTGTGACAACAATCAGAAGAGTAGCTAGAGATCCCTCTGGTGTCTGCAGGGGAGCTGTTAGTGAAGCTTAAGAAACTGCTGGGCTTAATTATTCTTACTGCTTCTTTGCTGGGTGTTAACTTTCCCCATAGTTGAGCTTCTGCAATAGGTCATGGGATGATTCTGAGTCTTTCTGTGGAGCTAACTTTGAATTACTACTGCGGGGTGATTTCATATGAAAGACATAATCCATTATAATGTCTCTTCTGTAGGGGTCATGTCAAGGGCCTTGAGGGTCATAGACTCTTAAATCACTATAGCTGTTTCTGGAACTACTGTATATATACATGCTCAAATAATTTATCTGAAAAGTGGTGATTATATGATATTGAAGTTGGCCTCTTCTGGTAGTCTTCGTTCGGGTTTTATGTCTTTAATTGTTGGCTCAGTAGCAATGGGCAAATGTGCTGACAAAAGACACAGTCTTCGAGAAGTCTCAACTGATGACCATCACCTTTGTTCTTCAGGGAAGACAGAGCTGTGTGATCAGCAGACCTTAGTTCAAGGCTATAGAAATGCCACTGATTTACTGGCTATCTCTCTGTCTCTGCTTATCCATCTGTTTGATGGGAGTAAAAATCACTTCAGCCTTACTCCAGATCAAATTGTGTGTGCAGCTTTTTTAGAAAGGGCTTTGAATGTATGCATTTCTATGTAAGTAATGTAACATACTATGGTGTGACACTTGGCTGGAGTGGACTAATTTAATTAATTATCTTGATTTAAAACATGGCTTAAAAGTAACTATATTTGCATAATTGAGCTAAATTTTGTGTATTACTGTCTCATGAGTTTTCTGAAGAAAGATTGATTTTTAGTTGTTAGTAAGCATTGATTTTTCAATGAAATACACAATGAATTAAGCTGATTATTTCTGTTCAAAAGAGAGGGTTGGGGGGTTTTGGGGGGTTTATTTGCTTTCTTTTTCTGAAATCTTTGAAGTTTTCACTCTTGTGGAATGAGCTGCTTGTACTAGTTTAAAAGAAAAAACTGCATGCAGAAGCAGCAAAAGTGCTTTGCACAGAACGAGAAGTGGCTCAACTGTGCTGCTTCCTTGCTTTTTCAAGGATTATGTCCCACTGGTTAACTGCAGGTGAAAGGAAGTAGAGAATTTTAAGAAGAGATATCTGAGTAAGTGTGACAGAGAGATGTGTTTTGGAAGGGAAGAAACAAATCTATTTTGTATATTTAGCATTGTTATGGCATGTGTGAGGTTTTGAGAGAAGCAGAAAAACATTAAAGAAGTATTAAATCAGTTTGTAGGAAATAAGTGAGGAGGTGAAAAAGAGTGTAAAAAAAAATAAAGAAGAGTGAAGTTGTACAAGATTTTGGAACTCAGGACCTTGAGCTTAATACAGAAGGTAATGGGTAATTTATGTACCTTTTTTTGTGATGGGTGAACATAGTGTTATGGTCAATGCAGGCAAGGAGCATAATTGTTTTAGCAGCTATATTTTACATGTATTGGAGCATGGGAATAAGACCTTAAACAGGAATTTGCTGTAACTAATGCAAGTAACTTGAAGTCTTGGAAAAAATATTTTAGTGGAAGGATTGGAAGGGACAGGGTGGATACTGGAGATATCATAGAAAAGTACTGATAGGATTTGATGACATTTTGAACTGTGATCCAGATGATGGAGGAAAGAGTTGAATGGGCCATGAAATTTGAAATCTAGAGAATCGAGAAAGGTAGTCGTATTGTCAACAGTAATGGCAAAGAGGTGAGAATTGGAAGAAAAAATAAGTTCAATTTTCAAGAGGCTGACTGACATCAAAATTACGTGTTTGAGAAGCAGGCAAAGAAGTGAGATAGCCTGCAATGTAAGGGAAATGAAAGATCCAAGTGAAGATTGGTTTTATCAGTGTCAAAGTGGTGCTGGAAGTTGAGGACAGGTGAACTTACTGAGAAAGGTGTAGGGAGGAGGACTGGCTGCGATTTTGGTCTAGAGGTCAAAGAAAGCAAGGGGAAGAACAAGGTCAAATCCTGCAGTGGACAACCATGGTAAGAAAGAGGAGTGAATACCAGGTGTAATACAGCTAAGCTGCAAATCAAATACACACATCAAAACGTTAATGATTTTAATTTCAGAGTATCTTTTAAAATAGACTTTAAAAGAAATTTCACTTCTAAGGGCAGATACTGAGAAAATCAGGCTTCTTTGGCAGTATCTATTAGCAACTTTTTGCCATGTGTAGCAAACCCCAAATCACAGTTCTAAAAACTCATGCTATGCTTTAAAAAATTTAAGAACCTTTATTTTTCATGTAATATATTGCTTTGGAGGGGGCAGTGCAGCTCCATTGTGACACTGAACTGAATTCAGGTGCTGCACTGGGCATTGGTAATGAAACCCGAGCTGCCCTTGCCCTGCTTTGCAAAACACAATTCTTGCCTGTCCTGGGGGTTAGGTTCCTCTTCAAGATCCTCTTCTCCACCAGCACAGGCAAGAATTCCTGTGTTTTATCATAAATTTTAAACAGTCACCAGCTCTTTACATGCATGAGAATAATTTGATTAGAGGCCTTTGAGAGAAATGTACATGTATTATTTTTAATTTATGGAATAAGTATATCTTAAAGAACATTCAGATCATCAGTTTCCCCCGATCTCAGATACCTTATGAGAGGACTTCTGAACACATCCAAGAAATCCATAATTCCTTCTGAGACACTAAATATTATTTTTAGTTTAAACGTTTGGAAAGAAATCATTTTTTCTAAAGCTTATTAAAATGTTATATGAATATTTTTCAAATATAATTTATATTATCACTGGTGCATAACCTTTCAGATGAATAATTCACGGCAGCAAGTAGTCACTTTTGATAATCTGTAGTGGTATATTATGTTGGTTCTGCTGAGAGATTAACGCTTATGGCCTAAGGAATAAAACTGAAGAATCTAATCCATTTGTTTGCCTCTTCACAGTGACAGATATTTTCTTAAATTAAAACGCATTAGTCTGAATTCTGAATCTTAAAATTGAATCTGTTTTAGCTCATTTTATACCCTTATAAAACAGGATTATGATATATAGCATATTGCAGGCAAAGAAGTATGCAGACTATTGATTTTTAGCACAGTTTTCCTATCACAGACACTGAAGAATGTTTCTAACAAAAATTTATAGGATATTAAGCAGAGAAATGGTTTCAAAAGGCTATTGGAAGATGCAGGAAATAGGATAGGCCCTGTCTGTTAATAATTGGGTGTTATAATTTTTCTGAAAGCAGCTGAGTTTGAAACGGTTTTTCATCACACATTATGATAGCACATCTAATATAAAATTAAGCAAAAATGTAAATGCTATTTTAGCAATAGTAGTTGGACCCGATCCACGTCATGTTATAAAAGTATGCATTTAACTGTAAATAATGATGTAGTAGAAGTTAAGACTTATCTGAGAAAACACTGGGATAGATGTACATGATATATTTTGTCTGTTTAACGTCTTTCATTTCCAGTCAATTAAATTTTAACTTCTGTAACTGAGAAACATTAGTTGTGTACATTATTGTCTTTGTTGGTTGGCTTTTGGCTGGAAGCAATGGGGGAAACCTCTAGTGTTGTCTCCTGGCAGATACTGTGTTGTGCTGCACAAACCCCACCAAATTTAAGGAATGAGCAGATGCTTTTCTGTGCTGGGACAGGAGATACTGAAGCACTGGACCAAAAGATAATTTTAGGAGCACACTTCAGGAGTAAGGGGAAGGCTTATGGAAAGCTTTTTTTTTCTGTTTATATGCTAACAAAGCTCCCTTATTTAAATGAAACCCTTTGTTATTAAACTCTTTCCTCCTCCCCTCATATTGTGGACTATGAAAACAACCCAAACATGCTAATATATATCTGCTTTAAAATGTATCAAGATAGGTGGAGACTGAGCCTTGCAGAAGGCTCATGTTCAGAAGACTCCGATGTTTGTTAAAGTACAAAGCCTAATAACTAAAGCAAGTGATTGTTGATCTTAAAATACCTCAACAAACCAAACAAAAAAACCCAGAGTCCAAACACTTAACAGTCATATATTATGCATTTTTTAAGAGACAAGGCTTTATGGTTTTCACTACAAGGTAGATCATCTAGACAGCATTGTAAATAACTCTCAAAGCAATTGCTTTAAACACTTCTAGTTCCAACAGTTAAGTGGCAAATTAGAGAAAAATATAATATTATAAGTTAGTGGAGCTACACCTGCCAAAATGAGGTGTGAAATTGTCGTAAATTAACTTGGTCAGACATTTAGAGGAGGGGGAACCTTGTACCTTGGCATATATATACATCGTATACTCCTGGCATACAAGAGACTTTTAAGCATACTATGAAAAAATCCATTTCCTTTTAGGCCACAGTAGATAATAAAACTGCTTTTAAAAGAAGACATGGTCTGTGAAATGTGGTTTGGGGTTAACTATTGGCAGAAAAAGTTGCTCCTTTATGGCATTTTATGGAAATTATGATACTTGATAGACATAACAGCTATCTAAACATTTAATTTGAAAAAGATAGGCTGCTTATATTCCACAGCATGGAAGTTGCATGTCAGTGTAGTTTTTAACAGAGTAGATGGCCAAGTCATGTAAGAACCAGTTAGCTACATCAGTACTGGAATTGATACACTGTGAAGGTCATCAGAAGATCTTTCTAATAGTTTATCTCTTCCTTTGTCAGAGATACTTTGAACAATATTATAAGCAGCCTATTCCAACAGCCCTGAACAATCTCTGAAAGTTGCATTGTGTAGTATGTAGTGCATCTATTATGTGACCCTGGGTAAAATGCCAGGACTGTACTTAAGGATTAGAATCTGCTAATATTAATAAATCATTCGAGGTGTAGGGCTTTGCTGTTGTTTATTTCATGTCAAGTAAATGCTCTAATTTAATTACAATGAAGTAATTCATAAAGGAACAAATATTATTCTACAAGTTAGTTCAATAAGGAATTATAAGGTAATAATTTAAATCTGTTTTCTGAACCAGAACTAGTATTCAGTGTACACTTGGACACTACAAGCACAAGAGCTGAAGCAGATACTGTTGCAAGTTTTTCAAAAAGAATAAAAGCTACATTTTTTTTTTAACCTGAATCAGATGGCTATTCAGAATTACCTGCCCCTGCAGTACTACCCTCTAACCCGATAGGATTGTAAATATAGTCCCCGATTGTATGCTGGAAGAGAAATCCTCCTGTTCAAAAAAACAAACCCACAACCAAAAAACCACCCCAGTATTATTTGTAAGTATGGTCTAATGTGCATAAATCAGAAGTAAATGTATCATTAACCTTTTTTTCATTATAAATTAACATTAATTTTCTTAGGATTAGCGGGAAATAGCATAATATAGGGCAGGTCTAGCATTCACAGTAACTGTCACATGGGACCTTTAACACTCTTACAGGATTAGTGCAGCCAGTGATTCATCCTGTTACCATGCACACAGAAATAGTGTGCAGCTTCTGACCATCAAAGAGGCTTTCCTAATTATCAGCTTTTACAAGTGAGCATAGAAAGATTAGAATATAAATATGAGGAAGATGGCTTCAGAGTTCTTGAGGGAACAAGATAAAATGCACTCTTTCCCCAGTGAGTAGCTTGATTTTGAATGAAATTTTGCAGTATTGTTCGAGAACCCATCATTAGGAAGATAATTAATGAAAAGGCCTGTTGTTAGGCTTAAGTGAGTGTGGTGTCTGTATTTCTGACCCTCGCTTTTTCTTTTACAAGGGCATTTCTTCCTTGTCTTATTCATGTGAGCATTCTTTATGCAAGTAAAAAGATGAATAATTTTTGAAGAGTGGGAAAGAACTTGAAAAGCTCTGGTTGAAAGTGTATGGCTTTGATGATACAGAGAAACAGGCCAGCTCTGTTTAGGTACTGAAATACAGATTCACTGCTTACTTTTTGGAATCAAAGACCTCAGAAGTGGAATTCTTTTGCTTAAACACTTGAACCAAAATAGGAAATGAAAATACAGATGCTTTAGAAGCATCATTCTGATAAGTCGTATTAGCTGCCACAAACTCCTCCCCCAGCTATGTTGTGATTCATGTTTCTCTGAAGCCTGGCACAGAAAATTATGGTTCAAAAGTTAAATGATGGACATAGTTTGCCCTACCTGATGCTGTAGAGCATGCATTCAGACAGCAGTTGTGGCTCAGCTGAGGTAATGTGCTGAAATGTTGTGTATTTGGCAACTTGATTGTAGGTCTGAGTCCATAGATTTTTCAGTCAACTCACTCCACCTTCTTTTCTTACCTTTATCCTTTACTACAGATGTAACAATTTATTGTCCATAATACACCAGCCTCGACCTGCTCAGGAGGGGCATCTTTGTGCCTCCTCTGTCAAATACCAAGTCCAGAGGAAGAAATGTGGAATGTGCCATCTGAGCAATCTCAGGAAGGCAAAACATTAGCTTATTGCTAATATGCTTTTAGTATATCAAATACAGCCTTTTACCACCTACTGAGCTCTGCTTGTAACTTAGAAAGAAAATTACTGAGGGTCATGGCTCCTCTCTGAAAATAAGAGTCTGTAGATTGTTTGGGCCGTTAATCCACGCTGGCCACCAGTCATCTGCATTCTCCTGGACACAATCCCTTTTGCACACAGAGTTCTTGTCCATGCAGATTTCAAGAATTTAACAGATTAGTCTGGGTTTTGTGGATGTCCTAGAAGTTTAGATGCTACCATGTAGGCTGCCGTATGTCCATAAATCTCAGACATCTGGCAGTCCAGCTGGAACTGGTGTGCACATAGTATCTCATATAGTTCTGTGCAGCAAACACTGGGAGGAGCTGGATGCCCTCCCTCCACATGTGCTACAGGGTTGACATGTGCAGGGAGGGATATGTCCTGAGCTGCTGGACTGGTTCACTGCACATGGTCAGGAGTACCTGCAGTCTGTTTCCCTAAACACTTCTACAACCTGGGTGAATTAAAATGCATAAAGTCAAAATGTTGGTTTGTATATAATAGGTATGTGGGCTCAGGCCTTTGGAGGCCACATATTTGACTCTGGAGGGCTGGATTTTACAGAAAGACTGTAAATTCAGAGCAGCTTTTGGATCCTAGAGCAGTTTTTCTAGATTTGAATCTTAGCAGCAGAGATCAGCGTGGCAATGTCTAAGTAGGACTTTTTTTTTTTTTTTCCTCCTTTCTCTTGCTATCCTGAATATTCATGTTTACCAGGAAAACCAAGAAGGCTGAACGTGTACGGTACATGTTGAAAACAAGCCTTTTTGTGCTTAATGAATATTGGAGAAGTTGTTCAAGAACTGTTTATCCTCAGGTTGCTGCTCAGTGGTTTCAAGGACACTTTCATCTTGGGCTATTGGCTGTAAGTGCCAGTTGCAGAAAGCCATATTTAACTTGTGCACTTAGTTTGCTTTATAGTCATATTTTGTATTCATGAGCAGATATAATTTGCTTATTGTTTGGAACAGTTCCTTTCCTTTATGTAAATTCTTCATTTTCTTTTAGAATCACATACCTCTATTACATGTCAAACAAGAATCTGATCATAGGGTAAGGTGTGAAACAGAAATTGAGTGTAGGTTGGGGTTCCATTGTCTTTTAAATTACAAGTTACATGGAAACCAAGAAGTGTTCAGTGTGTACGTTCTTCTAGAGGAAGGCTACAGAACTGCATCTTTCTCAACAGATCCTTTCTGAATTATGCACAAGGTAAAAGAAATATATAAACACTAATTCTAATAACATGAAGATGTTTGATATGAAACCTAAATGTTTGCATGAGGTTATATAGGTATCTACCTGCAAACCTACAGGCACACCTACACATAAAGTTTGGCACTGTGTCTATGGATGTATAGGATAAGGGTCTTCTTTTCATCTTGTCGTGCCAGGGAGATGGTAGCTCTTTGTTGTAATTTTTTCTTGATTATATAAAGATTTAATTACTGTGCTCCAATCTGAAAATTGTGCAGCTAAATGCTTCTCTTTGCCTATAAACTGTCCATAATTAATAATCTTTTTGATGGATTGTTAGTGCCAAACTAGATTGGCATCTGCACTTCGGACATGATGTACCTGATTGTACTAACAAGTTACAACAACATGTATCAACTACTGTAATTATCATATTGTCACTGTTTTCTACAGATGTAAAGATACATAATTCAAGCTGACAAGCCCACGGATTTTATTGGAATGACCTATGATACCCTAACTTCTCATTAATATACAGCCAAATGCACAATATCAATTAAGTATAAGATACAACCTCGGGGCTTCTTAACATTAGTAACAGTTAAAATTAATAATGCAACAGAAGTTCTTACTATTTTCTTTTCCTACCGTATTGAAATAAAGAACTTTGCAGTATAAAAGCTTTCTTAAAAATGTGTGCTTTAAAATAGTGAGTTCTTTTTTGTGTTTTCGATTTTTACATTAGTATGGAGTAGGAGTAAATAGCATTTAAAATGAAGCCATTGTTTATTCACAAATCAAATAAGCTACCGACAGCTGCCCTAGTGGCTTCCTCATTCACTTAAATTAATGCCTAAGGCCTTGGGGTGAATAGTCTTCTGGGGAGAATGTGGGCATTTATTTTCGATTTCCATTCAATGTTGGGTCTTTTAATGCCAAATCCTATTTAATGTGCACATGTTATGTTGAACTGTGTGCAAATTTATTCTATGAACCACTTGATAGAATTCATACTATTAAAGTCACATACAATTTGTACTCGAAAAATAAGGTCTTTACTTCTCTTTTGAACAAGCAGCGTACAGTTCTGACTTTATTTTAGTTTAAGATCTACACAGCACTGAGAGTAAGTCCTACACAATAATGAGTACTTTTTAACTAAGCTTGAGGTTTGATGTTTTGGAGTTGTTCCAACCCCTGTCCATTTAATCAGGATTTTCCTGTGCCCTCAAGTGTTGAGACAGTGCTGTGATGGATGCAGTTCAAAAATTTGAAGAGGAGAGTAGTTTTGTTAGATTCAAGTTTGTTTTTTTGTGTTTGCGGTTTTGGTGGTTTTTTTGGTGTTTTTTTTGTGTTTTTGTTTTTTGTTTGTTTTTTGTTGTTTTGTTTTGCCTCCTATCGGAAACTGATTAAATATATTTGGATCTTGACATTATGTCAGCTTTGCAAAATTAATTAGGCCCCAAGTCCACATAAGGACTTATGCCCTCTGACAAAAAGGAGATGAGAGGATGTAAGAGTGATAATGATTCTGTAACCTAGTGATCAGCCTTCTCCTGGGGAAGTGGAATACCGTTCCAGTTCAGCTCTGAGGGTTGCTTATGCATTTAACAGGAATAATTGAATCGGATGACTACCACTATCTCATTTGCTGTTCTGACCCCATGTTAAAATGACCGTATTTTTGTCAGCACCCAGTTTATTAAGCAAGTTCAAATAAATTCCAGTAGGCTTTAAGCTTCTTAGATCTGGCACAGAGAACATTTCCTCTGGATCTTGAGGGACTTTGTTATCAGCTAAAGGGAAAGCTGCTCTGCCCATTAACAGTGAGGTTATGAACAAGCGCAGAGATTGAGCTCAGAACACAGTTTAGTAACATGAGGATGGCATATGGCCAGGACTGAAAATCCAAGGTCTGACTTCAAATTTATAGGAACATCAGAGCTGTAAATAAAGTGTTTATGGACTTTTAGGTGTCTTTTGTAGCAGCTGAGCAGGGGCCTGGAACGTCATAATTTCAGATGAAGTGCTTAGTTTCTAGTGAAGAGCAAGCACAGCTATGTTTGAAACATTACTGGAATGCAGGTTCTAGATGGCTACTAGCAGAAAGCTGCATTTAAATTTGAGAAGGAAACCAAGGGCCAAAAGTTTGATCTTCAGACAGCCCTGTAGAGGGAATATAATTTTCTTTCTTTGCACTTGCAACTTTCACCAGCTTTTGTTTCAGACTTCAGTCTAAGCCTAGATTTGACACAAACTTTTAACTGGTAAATTTCTGATAGATTGCAGCTTTTTTTTTGTGCTGCTCTTTTGTTTATTTCTGCTTTAATCTGTCTGCAAATTCTCAGATATACATAACCATGCCTGGGGTTGTTTAGCCTACAGAAGAGAAGGCTCCAGGACGACCGTATATCAGCCTTCCAAGGGGGCCTACAGAAAAAATGGACAGGCTGGCACTACCAGGACTGTAGTGTCAGGACAAGGGGTAACATTTTTAGACTGAAAGAGAGTAGAGTAGATTAGATTATTTTAGATTAGATTAGATACAGTGAAAAAGTTTTTTGGTGTGAGGGTGGTGAGGCACTGAACAGGTTGTCCAGAGAAGTTGTGCGTCCCCCCTCACTGGAAGCATTCAAGGTAAGGTTTGGAAGGTGCTTTGAGTAATCTGATCTAGTAGAAAGTGTCTCTGCCCATGGCAGGAGAGTTGTAACTAGATGATCTTTAAGGTCTCTTCCAAACAAAGCCATTCCATGATTCTGTGTAGTGAAAGATGGAGTGTCCTTCTTTGGTTATCTCTCTGCCTAATGGGAATTTCTATCTTTTCCCCACTCCTTCTGTCATAAGTAACTGTCTTATCCCCTCCAGTGGGTTGGATTTGGATTTAGAAAGGAGGAGTCTCAGCCACTATAGTATTCCTCTGGCTCCAGTTGTGGTGTTTTTTCCTTAAAAATAGTTGAATCAGTGCTAACCTGTGCTTCACTTCTCATATTTCCCAATTTACAGTAGCATGAAAATGACATGACTTTTGAAAGCTTTGCAGAAGCCCTGCATGGTTCTTAATAGCATCCTTGTTCTGACAGGCGTGCTGTCAGTTTTAAGGGGTTTTACCACCTTAGAAAGCTGTAAGGAGTAGCTGAGAGGTGGCGGTTGTGTTGTTTTCTCAGTTATTTTTTGGTTTGGGGTTTTACTTCATGTCAAACACCTCCACCCCAGCAGCTTCAACAGGACAATTCTACATTTGCACTCTGTGCACCTCACTTTTGAAAGGTTGTCTTTGTAACATTAAGGGCTGGGAAATAATGGCCAAATTTCTGAAACCTGTATACATGAAGGTGTGCGTTTCAGTTCCTTCTGAGGTACTCAGATCAAAATTATTTTCAGAGTTGTCACATTTCCCCAGCTATCAGTAGCTCCTCATGATCTGGGTTTGTTGACTATCTCTAGAAAAAAACCCAACAACATTGCTTTTATTGACAAGTATGACATGAAGTAACCTGGTATACCATTTTGCTCTTAATGTGCTTTTTATTTTTGTAAAAGCTTATATTCTGAAATAATTAATGTCTGTGATTCCGCTCTTGCCAAAGAGCTTCCAGCTCAGTCTGTAATAGCAGATCTGTCTGTACTGGCTGGGATATCAGTTATCCTTGTTTGCTTCTTTGATATGTTACTGGTGTCCACAGAAATGATAAAAAGTGAGCAATATACAGTAACATTCTTTACTTATAAGAAAGGGGGAGAAAAAATGGTATGCTTGAAAAGCTTTTTCAATATATGTTTTGTAAATAATATTTGCATTCTCAGCATGTTATTAAAAAAAAAATCTATGTGCAATCTTTTTAGATATTTTTTACACAGTGGTTCTGCATATTACATGAGTGCTTTTCTAAATTACTTCTCCTTAGTGATCTTTTACCTGTTTGTTGTCTTCTATCTCTGTGTTAGTTCAGCAAGTGTTTACACATGCCATGTACTACTTTCATCACCTCTCTTCTGTTACTCCATTCTAAAAAAAAAATCATTCTTCAAAGTTTACCTCCTTTGTACATTCATTTAAAGCCATCATTTTCTATTCTTGAAATTGCTCTGTCAGGAATACAAAACTATGGAGCATGGGATGCCAAAAGATGCTGTTACTCCTAACAGAATTGATGGTGTTCCCCTTGCTTAGGGTGTCTACACTGCAACCATATCTTTGGTGTTTTCTAGTTGAGTTCTGAGCTGCTGTCTGCATTTCCCTGTGCAGTGGCTCTTGTGTCAAAAGGGATACCACAGTCTTCTGGTGGTTGAAGCGGAACTTTCTCTCCTGCTTTGGAGGACAGAGCAGTTTCCTTCAAGGATTCCAGATAGCAATATTTCCCATATTAGATTAAATGATAAAAATACCAAACAACCTTTTATGGAACAGTGAGAAAATAGAAGATTCAAGTCGGTGATGCATCAGTGTTTTGACATGTAAAATCCATGGAATTATTCTACATTGATAAGAATCAACTTAAACATCAGGGCCTTAGTCAAAGTACCTGCACATCTAATTACTGTTTCAGCCTCCTGTTTTGTCCTCTTGAGAGCCTAAATACTTTGGATCTGCTAATAAGAAAATAAAATGAATTATAGCTATAAATCTCAAATAAGTAGAATCTTTCTTTAAATTGAAAAGGTGTTTCCAGGATATGAAATGGCCAGCTTTTATTGGATCTGGTTTCAGTGTGAGATCTGTAGTAGTTTTTTGTGGTACTCCTTCCAGCACAGAGCATGCCTAGTTGAAGCTAGACGAGATGAGCTTTTGAGGTCACTACCAGCTTGAGCTGTTCTGTTAAGCCTAGATAAATTCCAGAAGGAATTGGCCCAAACTTACCTATTCCTTGAAAAGGGTATTACTTGTTCTCTGGGCTAGAGAGGGGGAGAATCTAACTGTTTGGTCCTTAGCCTTCTGCTCCCTAACAAGGTGAACTCTATGGACTGTGTGGGAGGTGGCTTTCTCCCACATGCTTCTTTGCTTGGGGCTTCTCATGATATAGATCCATATCAGTTTATTGTACTATGCTGAAATTTGAAGTCTCAGAATGCACTGGACTACAAAAAGAATAAGAAATTTACATTAGCTCTTATCCCAACTACCCTCTCATTTGTATGCACAAATGATAAATTCTGTCTTTTCTGTTGCCTGGGATATTGCTTTTCTTTTTAAATTCCTTGTTCAGGGTACATATCTATTTTTCCTTCATTGCTCTTTTATGCACCTGTTTAAACACAACACCAAGAACCCCTAGGCTTCATACACAGAAAACAAATCCTTTGCGAATTTTTAATTAACCTGTCTATATGATTTGAAATGAATAAACAAAATTTCTTGCATATATTTCCATTAACTGGCCTTTTGTATTCTCACAGATCTAAGCAAAACCTTTCTGGGAGAAGACTTAATTAGCATTTCGATCTCTGTTTCACTTGAACAGTTCAAGCATGTTTTTAAGAACATAGACTTTTGTCTGTAGATACACACAGAATTAAAATCCAACCTAATATACCAACTAAATTAATATTGGACAGATTACAAATAACCATTTGACGTTACCTATGGAGAATGCTTACTTCTTGCAGCCTGAAAACTTAAAAGGCGCAGTGTGGCACTTAATTCTGGACATGCCCCAAGGTAATGGGTTTGTGGGTTCTTGCTTGCATGGATGAAAATCCAGACTAGGGTATATCATACCAAAGGAATATAGGGAGTGTATGTTAAACTTCCCTTAGTCTCTTCCAACCTGTATATGTTTTTCTGTTTGTCCCCTTTCTGAGGACAATGACATAAAAGAAGTCTATAAACTGAAAAGCCCATAGGCATTCTTCTTGGAAACACCTTGTCAGGTAAAACTTGTCTAGTATAGATCCATGAAGAATAGATGGAAATGAAAGTATGAATTTCTGTAAGACAAACCACGTAAGCTGCTGGTCTAAAAAGTGCTCTCCAAGATACAGTTGTATTCTTTCAATAGAGTGTAACACTTCATTACTTGAGCAGAAATGTTATTTTATAATGGCAGTCATTGTCATTCATTCCAGTGATCCTGTGTACAGATGTAAACAGATCATTTCTTTTTGGTTTTTAATTTGTATTACATTTTCTCTGCTGTGCTATAATTTAAAAGCAATAGTTAAGCAAAGACATTGCACTGTGTCATTCTAACGGGCTGAGGGAAATAACCTTAATTCCCAAGTTTCATATTCGAAGAAAATAGTGATAAATATGGTGACAATAGAATGAACACCAGTAGTTTTTCCTACAAAAAAAAATTGAATTCAGCAGCAGTCCCAGACTGTGGTTAGCCTTTGGGTTCTACAGATAAACATCCAACATCTACTTCAGATGTCAGCAAAATGCAGTTGACTAATTCTGCAGGCAGTTTATAAACCTATTTTGATAGGTGTGTCCTTGTAAATCTTCTAGCAAATCAAATGTGTGTCACACAGTGTGACCTAACACAGCTCAAAGCAAAGTAGCACATGCAGAATTCTCAACTGCATTTGCAGGAGGAATTCAGTGTCTTTCTTTGTACCTTGTCTGCCACTCTCTATCTTTTAATCTTTACCATAGTGCTAAAGATGTTTACGCTAGCAGTCCTGAACACTTCACCAATGTTGTTTATAACCAAGGAGCTTCTGACCTTTCCAAGAAACTACTGAGGTTAGCTTGTTTGTTTGTTTGTTTTAGGGGCTTTTAAATTCAATGTGAAGCACCCATATGCACAAGTGAATAGAGGTTGAATCTTAACAAATTCAGAGTTCCCACTAACCTTGAATAACTTAAGATATTTTAGAGTAAACATTTTCTTGAATAAATTGAGACTTGCATTTTGCTAGACCTCTGAAAACAAAGGCTTTATTTTATATCTGAAGTGTTTTTCAAATGCCAAATCACTAAAATTCCTACTGTTGTCCTTTGCTACTTTTTCAGCCACTTTCCTGGCTAGAGTGTAGTTACCGTGATGAGTATCTATAAAAGCAGTATTTTGACGTATCTTTTTTTAGCCTAGGAGAGGCTATTGTACTAATAACTCTACGACTGTGTCTGAGACTTTCAAACTCCTTGGCTGGTCTTCAACTGCTTTGGTTTTGTGAGTGTCCCTTTTTGGCAGAGAGGACATCCATGTGAACATCCCTGTGAGGTTACTGCTTCTTGTGGCTATCGGCATCCAACCTGCAGCTGTGAAACCTGTAGCCACTCTGCTTGTGTAAACAGTGTTGCATAGTGATTTCAGAACACTTCAGTTTATAACCTTTCTTTGAAAACCAACTCCCTTTATGGTATTTAAACATGGATTCCAGATGTGACAGTTAAATACACTCATCCTTTGGGAAATTAGCAGTGGTTTGGTTTTTTTCTTTATTCATTACTAAATGCCTCCTGTGATTTTTCATGCTCTCCCTCCCATTGTCTCTCACTTTTTCTGTGTGCTCCATCTTCCAGCAGAGACTGTTGTGGTTTGGTACTTACCTCCTCATAAAGTAATGGAATTACTGCATTACCAGCCTACTGTAGCAGCTGAACAATGTAAAGTACTTTGCCCTAGCTACGAAATGTTACTATATAGCAGCAGGATGTTGAGTTTTGCATTCCACTCTGTAACACGTCGTGTGTGTGTGAGGGGGTGTCTCCATATGTTCATGCATTTATAGACAATAAGAACATCACCTGTTAAATGTCCTTTTGATAAAAAAGTGCAATTCTTGACCAGAAAATTTCTTTTTTTTCCCCTTCCTTTCCACTCCAAGTCAAGGATGGCTTAACTGCATAGTCTTAAAAATAAGTGGCAGCTGTGTAACAGTGAGTTTTGATCATGGATGGAAGTACCTTATGTTGTGTCTCACCTACAAAGTGATTTGCCTTAGTTTTCAAAGTAGGTTTCTTTGAAAGTCTGTGCTAGAAAGTAATATATCATGCCAAGCTGGAATGTTGAATAGCATGCTGAAGGAGTTTTTGAATAATACTACTGTTGGAAGAATATTAGTGACAAATAGGAAACCAATTAACTTCTTATGAATTGTAGGATCCAAAGGCACTGAAATAGTTTTACTGGATGATGATGAACTTTGAGTATCTTTGTACTATTTAAAGCATATTTCACTTATCAAGGACTCAGTTCTCTATGTCTCTTGGGCACTGACTGTCCCTCAAGTACTGAGGCTGATATACAAAGACCTACAGAACAGACCTGATGCCATCAGACTTTTGGCAGTGCATTACTGCATCTACAGATGCTGCATTTTGGCTTCACAAACCTCTGCCTATATATCCTTCCCCTAACTCCTTCCTTCCTTGAGTTCTCTCACTACAATGCACTTGTGGAAGGAGTCCATCTTTTTGTAAATGTATTTTATTCAAACAAATTTCAGCTGTTTTCTTCAGAATGCATCTTGGATTGCATGCCATTGAGATTACTTCTGTGCAATGCAGCACAAAGCTGAATCTCCTTGATCTCTGTTTACTTTGGTCTCCTGTCATCTTTCCTCCTGTTATCAATCTACACTTCAGGGAACCACATTTTAATAATAAGAAGCATCACTTTGTTTATCAAATGAATGTAGATAGTGACCTGGCCCTATATTAACATTTGCAATATACTTAGGGCTCAATTTAGCCAGATTTATGTTACCTGCTTAGTAAATTAAGATCCCATAATGAAATAATTAATTTTTCATAGTTGTTATTGACACATGCCTTTTTGCTTTCAAAGAGAACATGTCAAAATAATACCAAATTTAAAAAAAATATGCATAAGAATATTGTAAGTCTATGTATGGCTATTTGTGTAGTGGTCCATTTTGCTTTTTTATATATATATGTATATATATATATGTATGTATGTATTTTGTTTTTTCTAAACTTTATCTTGGTCATTGATTTTTAATCCATTTAAAATGATAACTCAGCAAAGTAGACGTAAAATAGTCTTTGTCATGCTGTATGATCTTGTGTATTATTTGATGGCTTATGAGTCGTCGTCTTACCACTGACAAGTGAAGTGTCCAGCCTTTCAAGTTTGCTTCCTAGAAAAATATCATGGCCATTTTAAGAAGAAAGGACTTAACTAGGGTAAGAGCTCATTTAAACTGTCCATGTTTGAACAAAATTAATCTTAGCTTCCTCTGTAAATATTACTGGGAAGTCTGTCAGACTGGGAATGTGTCTTTGACTGATGAATCACTAACTGGATGAAAATAAAAGTTTCAGATTTACTTGCATCATCATTCAAGACTGTTTAGGAATTTTTCTCTAAAATGCAGGAAAAAGATTTCTTAACAACATAACAAGTTACCTCAAAAGCCTTATTAGAATTTGGATTTTTGGGACCCACAAAATAATTCTTTTCATACTGCTTTCCGTACATGGACAATGCATGGGTCCATGTATTTGCACTATGAGCTAAGACCTTAGGATATATAAAAATCTTGTATGGAAGGTTGATGTTATGATTAAGAAATTACTGCAGGACCTAGATGTTCTGCTCGATATTTCTTAAATCTCTTCTGAATACACAGATTTCATATGTGGTCTGACCAAGTAATAAATAATTTTTCTGTGCTTAGATTCCATATCTATAAATTGGAACTACCATGTTGCCCCATGAGATATTAGGAAACTAAATGAAAAATTCATTCATATTTAGTGGTAGTAGGAAGAAACATGTGATGATTAAAAACCCAAAAATTATGTAATCATAAAAAAAAGTTAGATCTGTTGAAGTCTAATTTGCCTTGTTCAAATCAAATACAAACCAGATTTTGCAGAAATCCATAATGAAATCTCATCTTCAACTTGCTGGATTTCATCAGTCTTGGGGTTTTTTTTCATTAGCTTGAGTCAAGAGATGATTTAATTTTACTTTGAAACAGCTGTGGATAATGGGTCAAAATAATCCCACAGGAAGATTCCAAAACTCCATGTCCCTGTGCTGAAACCTGACTGCATCTGGGAGATGTTCTGTGGGGTGAGCAGAAAGGTTGTGTAGCATACAAAGCAGCCACTCTCTGCAGCAGCATTCCAAGTGTGGGAGTGTACCAACATGATGTGAGTAGAATTGGTTTTAACTGACACAGTTCTTTTGTACTTGAGATGGCTGGCTTTAGAGAAGTCTTGCTTTATGCCTGTCTGCATTTGCCAAAGTAGCAAGGCCCCTCTCTGCCCCACAAAGAAGACATTTGCATAGGTGTGGATGAATAGATGTCCTTTATCTCAATCCATCACTGTCTTCCAAGGCATCTCCTGTACCCCTGGTAGCAACATGCTTCCCTCTGTATGAATGCTTTCTGATGTCCTCAAGGGTGTGGAAAATCTCATTCATCAGTTAATTTTTAAAAACTCTTTGAGTTAGAAACATGTGAAATGACTCATTTTTGGCAGGCTAGTAAATACCTTGTTTTTGTAAGCTTTGTGCATCCCTTAGACTTTCTTACCTTTTACCAGATCCCATTCAGGCTTTTCATTTCTACCTTTAAACCGCAACTGCTCACTCTCCCTTACATACACATTCTGCCAAAACTGCCTCTCCCTGTGTTATCACATCATTAAGTTTTGCTTTTTATCTTGTTCTTTTACATTGCCTTTCCCTGAAGCTGTCTCCTCTGCCTCCAAAACCTTCATTTTTATCCTGTAAAACTCTTGTGCCTTAACTTGCTTGTCATCTTGTTTGTATCTCCAAGGAACACAACTTATTCAACTGTATGTTTAGTAAAAATTCTATGTCAAAAAGGTGACTCGTCTGTATAATATAGAAGTTTTTTTCAAAGCAGATTTATGAGGAATTCTTTTCCTTCTCTAATCAATCCAGATGTTGTATAATCAGACAAAGCATTATGATTCACACTTGTATCTTTCCAAGTTAAAACTGTTTGGAGGCAAGAAGAGTGGTGTGAGATTATAAGAAAAACATAAGATATTTTAAGAAAAATATTTGATAAATTCTTAGCAAAATGAAAAAAATCATTTAAATCTATAACATAATTACAACTTACCCTAATGACCTGTAATTTCCTTCTTCTGAAAAGTGGCCCCATTACATTAATCAAATTGACATTGTCATGATATATTACACTCATTAAAAGGGTGATTCTTTTATTCTAGTTAGTTTACAATTCAGTATCCATGCCATATATCTACTGACAGTACTGTAGAGAAAATAAGTATTTTGGGGGGATTTTTTTGTGTGTTTTGTTTTCATTGGGTTGTTTGTTTGTTTTTGTTTTGGCTGATCTGAAACCAGCTTTTATTAAGATCTGTCATTAACATCCTGATGTATTGTTTCAACAGCTAAAACAAGCAGTTCCTGAATGACATATAACAGGGCATGCTACAAAATATTTAAATGATATTGAATAGTACTAGGTCAAGAAGCAGATTGTTTCATTGTCTGTTGCTTGCTTTCAGCTATTGTCCTGGAAGAAGATTTGAATAAATGTTTCTTTCTGTGGGCCAGATTCATAAACCAAAGTTGGCCTTTATAGCCAATTTTTTTTACCAACTCTAAATAAAGTTTGATAGATCTGTCCCAGTAAGTAATTCAAGTATGTATTTGGCATGGTGACTGTACCATGCTATACCCATGCCATCTTACACTCAGGCGCCCAAGCTTTAAATTTTTCACAGGGCAGCAGCTGAATTGTCATTCAAAATATTCAAATATAATATATCTTTTTAGCATCTTGTAATTCATGCACACATTGGCAATTTAAGAACAGACAGATTTCTGCAGTGAATCAGAACATATGTCTGTCAGTCCCTGTCTGATGACAGTCAATAAGTAAATTTTTTATACCTCGCTTTTCCTCTCCATTAAACTCCACTGTAGCAAGATAGTTGTGTATGTGGTGTCTGGTACTAGTGAATTTGATGTTAGTACAGGTGAAGGCAAGACATGAAATGGTAATTAAGAACTAATTCTGGAATTCTGTTTATAAAATCAGTATTTCTGTTATAGTCTCCTGCATGGATGCTAGAAAAAACTTCTTTCCCAAATTAATGTATAGGTTTCTGTTACATGTTATTTATGCAAAGATAATAAATATCACCCTGACCTATGCTGTGTGATAGTTAAAGAGCTGCAGTTAGATTTCTTTTCTGTGTTGGTCTCTTCTGAAGATGGGAGAAGGTTATTAATTGAAACAGAACTTGATGTCTTTTATTCAAGCAACAAAATTTCTCTGCATTTTTTGAGCAATTTGCAAGAAGAGAAGGTAGTTCATTATGTATACCAATTACATTGTGTGTTTTACCCTCAGCTTTCATGAGAAACTCCTAGACTGTAAGTTTGCAGTAAGTGTACACCACTGCTGCACAGTGACACTGGAGTGTTGAAAGCGCTTTGTTCAAAAGGTATTATCTTCTGTCACTCTTTGTAAGAATGATGGAGATGATCCACATATGAATCATGTTTATTACATAATGTTCAAGAGTGATTTGGGAAGGAGGTACCATTCTGGCTGACTGTACACAAACAAGGAGAACAAGATAAACCCCATCCTGATCAACTTAAAAAGTAAATCACTAGGATAGACAGAGGGTCAAAGAATGCAAGCAGCAAAGAGTGTGATAACTGCAAACACTATTTTATGTCTACAATTGATCTAGCTTTATTAAACCTGCATGTTAGCAAAGACTTGTTTTCTCTCTTAATGTCCACTATAAATATGTTTAATCAAGGAAAACGGAAATGGAATGAAAATATGTCTGTGTCTGACATTGATAGAAATCTTGTGCGGAGAAATTGTTCAGGAACAGTTCATCCATGTAAAAATATGATCCTTGTAAGACTGACAAGGTCATCGAGGCCTGTGGTGATCTGATGAGTAAATGCTGGTCACGCCTGGAGGCAGCTTTAGCTTCTGAACTCAATTCTTCAAGAAATGTAGAACAGTTTTACAGAAAAGAATGTTTGTCATTAGCCTGTCAAGGCCATTTCCTCCTTAGTTTTCCTGGTGCCCTTTTCAAGAACTGTATAGCTCTTTCTGTACCTGTCAGCCGTCCTAGATATGTACAACAGGCAGAAGTGCTGGTACTAGTTGCATTCTGCCATTTGGGAGGTAGCTCAGCTACCACATGGGATGTGAAGATGTGCATACATAGCCCTTTTTAATGGCAGGTCATTGGAAGTTTTTCATACCAGTTCATTGTGGTTGGTATGCCCATACTAATGATTACCCCCAGTAGATTACAGCAGTGTGACCACCTTATTGAGATATATCATCCTGATACCTGAATGAAAATGTATGATAGTTCAGGATTTTCATATATTAATGTAGAAACAGGTCAAAGTCTTTAATGAGAACAATTCAAGGTTATTAGAAAGATTATTAATTTCATTGCTGGTCCTCCACCATCCCTGCTGATTTGCCATCATATTTGAATGTACCAAATATTTGGTGCAACTTGAATGCATCTGTTTCTGTCCCAGACACTCTAGGGCAGAGACCATTCATAAAGAATGTTGTATTCACCACAGCTTCTGCAAAACCTTACTACACTTTAGTGCAAATGTGTCTTCATTCTATAGTATATCTTGTTTGAATTTGTACATGATTTAACATCCCTTTGGCATTCGTATTTTCTTTGATCCCCTTGCTTATTAAAAAATGCAAATCTGAATTGTATTTTATTAATGTGCAACTTTGTGCTAAAGCTGTGGGGGGTTAAAATCCCAGCTTTTGTAATGTATTTGGATTCTTAATGTGCAAAGTACGAAGAGAGCTAGACTTTCTGCAGGCCATATTTTCTAATCAACTGTTATGAAAAAGATTTTTATTGTGCTTCTGTTTCTTGCTCTCATGGAATTTACGGAAATAAAAAGAGTAATGATTTCATTGTTATACAAAAAATTTTTTCAACCACTGATAGAGATCCTTATTAATTTTCTGCAATTTGTCAAAATTGACAATGAAGAATCCTAACTGAAAATTCAGAAAAATAATTATTTTAAATAAATAAAAGCCCTTTAGCTGGTTGATTTGTAGTAAATAGTAATTTTTTGTCATGGACCTAGGGCCTCAATTTTGTACTAGCAAACAGTGGTCACTCATTTTTCCAGTTAAATATAGTAGCTCTTAGGTATTGAGTACATCCTTTCACTATAAAAAAAGCAAATGCTGTAAAATTACTGATGCATTTAAGGCCATTAAATTGTTCCTTACATTTCCTTTTTGCACAACTTGACCTATCCCTTTACCCTAGTAAAAGCTTTCTCTGCATGTTTAATGGTTTTTTTCTTAGTGTTACTGCTTGTTTTCTGAATTGCTTCTGATGAATCTGCTTAACTTTTGTGAATTTGGGTGGGTCATTGCGACTTAGGATTCTATGTTGCATAAAAATATTAGAGCAAATGTAAAGTGCCTATGAGATTGGTTAAAAGAAAGTAGGAAAATGTTAAACTTTTTATGTTGTAGTGCCATGTTACCTCTTCAGAACTTACTTTACAGCAAGCTTTACATACAAATGGAGCTTTTCCAGAAGCAGTCCAATCATTAATGAGTTTACAGAAATATTTGCATGAAGACAAACTAAAAAGTTGACTAATTTTTTTACAGAAAGGCAAAAATAACCTTAGAATTATTCTTAGGAAATTGAGAAATTTTATGGAAATTGTCTGCTGAAGCAGCTAGTCCTTGTGTTGTTTCGGCAGTAGCTGCAATTTTAGGACATGCAGATCCACAGTAAATTGTTGGTTATTACAAATTGCTTCCTTTACTTTCCCCTTCCTGCTCTTGCTACTTCAGAAGCCTGAGGATCCAGCTATGGAATTGAGAGGGTACAGTCTACCATAATGTCGAAGGGATACCCTGTTACTGAGCTTTTGCAGACTCAGAGGAGAGGGGAACTCTTCTAAGAGCCATTCTAAAGTAGGAGTAGCTCTACCCCAACACATTTAATTTGCCTTGAAAAGAATAACTGATTATGGAAGGACAAAGCGCTTCATCCAGGACCTAGATCTCCTTTGTTTACAGCAAGGCTTTTCATAGTTTTGCACTTGGGAGATTATTTAATGGCTATGGCCTTCATGTGAAGGGTGTAGATTACATTTGCTTTGACGCAGTATTTCCTGATACCATCTCTTTTCAGCTCTTTACAACCGAGGGGCTGAATGCTGAACAGCCTGATGCTTCTTTCAGGAGCCCTTCAGAAATGGAAACTGGTGCTCATTGCACTGTCACTTCACTTGTTTTGTGTGATTTTATAGATGAATGGAAATGCTAAGAGAGTGGGTTTGGAGCTCCTCAGACTCTGACTGACTGACTGACAGCTCTGCAAGCTTTGGGGTGATGCTTAATGCCTCTAGTCCAGTTGTTTTCACTACTTTCCAGAACAGATAGAAGAGGCTTTATTATCTTTAAGGCTCAACAAATCATCTAGTTTTGTTGAGGACAGATTCTGTGAAAAAGTCCCTTGCTGATTTGACTGTAAAATACACATCATGGAAGTCCTCAACTTGTTGGATCCACAGCTGTGTAGTGATCTTATTTGTGCTATCTTGCTTCCTTTTGTTGAGGTTCCATCTGAATTTGCTGTGTTTCTTCAGCTGTATCATGTTCTTTATAGCAGTAGCCTCAGCCACTGTTGTGCTAGCTCAAATAGTTTGCCCATATACTGAACAGAAGAGAGACTAAGAGAGATTCCAGATTTCTGCTCAGTGAAACTAGAAGGAAAGTCAGCAGTTTCATGCATTTGAGATTCAAGAGGTCCCTGTATTTTTCCCCCTAGTGGTCAGATAAAAGTTTTAAGAGGATGATGGGGAAACTGATGTTCTATAGGTTGTCCTGATCTGGTGGCTTTTTGGTCTGTTTTGAATAAGGACACTTCAATTATAGCTTGAGGCTTTAAAGCTTTAGAGAGGTGAATGCACATTTCATTACCTTTTGCCATAGGTGGCTTTAGTAAATCTGAATGGAAAGGTTGTCCATTAATGTGTTTGGTCTTAAAACTGTTCCAGAGCCTCATTTATAAGAATACTTGTATTCTCTGGGCCACTGTGGTGACACAAAGTCACCATAAAAATCTGGTTTAACTTCTCAGTTACGTTGTTTTCCTTCACAAGAGTAGAAAAACACGCAAACAGCTGAACACTGTAAGTACCTTAAGCCTCACTTCCTGTATCAGTTTATTCCTTGATGATCCATATTTATTGGAGATGAAAAGACAGATTTTTGACTTTGAAAATTACTATACTGATAAAATATAATCTAAAAAGCAGCATAATTTAGCAAGTTGTTTAGGAAGGCAGTTTTGAGATAATTTACGTAACGTGTTATTGTATGTTATGAGATGTCATGGCACACAAAAAGTTAGTTACATTTCATTGAATTGTATCTTGAACAGAAAGGAAGAAAGCATACGAGAAATGTATTCTGATGAATTCATTCTGATACCATTCATTCTGATGGCCTGAAAATACTGAAAAAGCCTGATGAAATTCACTTCAGAGTACTTAAACAAGCTGAAGCTGTTTCTATACCATTAGCAATGATGTTTGAGAATTCATGGGAAAGAGGGGATCCCAAGGGGCTGTGGAAAGACTAACGTAATACTTATAAAAAAAAAAAAAAAGTTAAATATATATATCTGCACATACACCATCAATAAAATAAACCTAGGAAAAAGGCCCAGGGAATTATGATTCAGTTCCCATACTCAGAGCTTGGAAGTATGATAGAATAGGGTATTAAAAAAATTGATTTAAAAGCATCCAGGGGGTGTAAGGTGATAAGGAGGGTCAGTGTGCATTCATTAAGAACAAATGTCAAAGCAGTCTAATATCCTTTGTGACAGGGTAATTGTCAATTGCTCTGAATTGTAGTATGTGATGCTTAGGTTGGATATTAGGGAAAAGAAATCTAACCTTAAGAATAACTAGGCACTGTGCGTTATGCCCTGGAGGCTGTAGCATTCCCTTCACTGGGAGACAGAGACAGATATTTTGCAAAGGATAGGCTCGGTTTGGCTTGCCACTAGAGGATGAACCAGATAGCCATTATAGTTCCTTCCAGCCTTGAATTTCCCTTATCTTGTTCAGATTTCACAGCACAGTTTAGTTTCAGTTTAGAACATTCAGGACTTTCCTGAATTTATTCATTAGTGTTTGAATTAGGAAGGCACACCACTTTTTCTGCTCTTTCCCATGGAATTAACTGAAGGGTTTTTTTCTCACATATTTACATACATCATGTGAATGTACATTTTAGTGTTCGGTAGATAACTTTCATCTGCAATCAATTTTTCAACTTCAGTTCTATATTTGTATGTTGACTCACAACATGCAGTCCAGGGTATTACTTTCAAATATCTCTTTAAATCAGCAAACCTCTCTGTCTTTATGAAGCTTTATGGGTGACACTGAAATGAGTGTCACTGTAAGAGCTCTGGCTGTATGGATCAGATTACAGGATCATTTACTGGTTTAATCCATTTTAACTGTATTAAAAAAAAAAAAAAGTTAGAAACCCACCTCTATTTGTACCATACATTTCATTTTGTCCAGCATTTGAACAGATGGCTCCAAAGTACAAAACAACTGTGTCACAGATTCCCACAGGTGGGAGTTTTCCTTTTTCATCTTTTCTTTATGCATTATACAATAGCATAAAAATATAAACTTCATCCATTGTATGCAGCTAAACATAAAACCATATTTTGCTTTAATCTTGACACAGTTATCTCGTTCCTCTTGTAAAATAATGAGTGTACCCCATTTGGCTTAAAGCAACTGATATTTATCTAGTTAATTTGTGAATAAATATGGGGTTTAGGTATTGATGTTTCTTGATTCACACAAAGTGGTTATATTAATACTGAAACATTATTAATCAATAGGTAGCTCTTTAAAAATACATCACTAAGACTAGCCAATTACCTTTAAGTATATATCAAAGGCGACAGAGTAATTTGACTTACACTCATAGTCCATTAGAGAGTTCCAAACATTTTAATTACAAATATATTTTTATGCAGTAAAACTTACTTATTCTGGCCACAAAATAAAAATCCCCAGCTGATTCTTCAGTTTTTAGGTTTTTGTTTTCATTCAGGGAAGTACAAAAATATGCTTGAATTTGTCTTAGTTTCCTGAATTGAAAATAAATAAACTGTGCATTATCTCATAGTATTTTTAAGATAGTCTCCTCTGTAAGATCATAAAAGCAAGTTTTAAAGACAGATTATGTTATTGAATATGAATAGTTCTGTTTGATTTATAACATCAATGTACTCTATTAACTTCCAGTGAAATTGCATTATTTCTGCCTCTACCAAAGGAAAGACCAAAACCAGGTAATTTCTAAATTGTCAGAATTTTGTTTTTTATTCAAACAATAAAGGCAGTAATTTTGGGAAGCATACATTGTACTTGTTATACCTTGATGCAAGTTTAAATACCAGTTTAAAATATGAAGCCTATTCTGACCTATTTATGGAATCACTACTGATGTTTTTGTTTTAGGAAAAGAATGTGTTGGCTGCAGTAGGGTATTGCATTGTGTTTACAATCAGATGAGAAAATGTGTATTTTCCTTTTGAGATCATCATACCATTCCTCATATAAATTTCCTTATTTAAGTCGACTGTTTCCCTTCTGGCTCATGTCCCTCCACAATTACCCAGCATAAGCAATCTATGGAGAACAGCATGAGGTGTAGCTGATTGTCATTCAATGCAAGTGAAATCTTTAGGTGAACATTAGTCACTCTTTTAGACATGTTAGCTTGAAGTGGAAGCAGTCAATTACAGAGTAGAGGCTTTATGGCTACATTATTACCATCTTACTATTAGGTTTTCGGCAGTAGCATTCTGTTTGATCGATCCATGCCAAGACATTGATGGATAGTTTTGTTCTTCAAATGTCAAATATGCGGGACTTTTGTACTTTATTTATTTACTAGTGCAGTACTCTGCTGTGGCTATATCTCCTTTCTATGTCATTCTAGCTTTAACAGCTAATCATGATTCTTGTTATTTGAAGTTTTGGTGTTGATTTCAATAGGGTTTTTAATCTTTATTCCTCACACTCTTGAATTACAGAGAAAGCTATACTATTTTATTGGATGTACACTTAATTGGATGTGTGAAAGTTCCACAGTTGTACGAGTGCCTTGGAGAGCAAGAGCTGTTGTTGATTGAGAAATACATGTGCATGGTGTTATCCAGTGTGCAGTGAATTTCAAGATTATATTCTCACCTCAGGGCTTCTATGTGTTGTGCTTTTTTTTTTTGAGGCGGAAGGGGGGTTGAGCTCTTTCTTATTTTATACATCACAATAAATTTAGAACATCGCCAGCTTCAAGATGCAAGTTTAAGCCAGACATAGACTTTAATCTGAGTATTGTTTTAAAACCAAATATATGTATTTCTAAGTATATTAAAAAGTAAAAATACTGCTGTTGACACTAATCAACAGGTATATAAGCAAACTTTTTTTTTTATTTCAAAGTGCATAAAGAAGCATGTAAATACAATCAAAGAGCAAATATACAGAGAATGCTGTTAATCTCTTACCTCTAATAGAATGGAGAAAAAACTCATCAGCCCATGTGTGAAGAGCACTAAATACTTTAACTTTGTGCTAGGATATTCCTAGCAGTGTTATTGAATCCATTTTTCAAGAAAAAAGATTAGACAAAAATGGGAAAATGACATTCACCAAGATTTTCCGCTTAGTTTGGTTAAATGTTAAGGTTTGCAGACAGAAGTTAGCAACAGAAATGCTCCACTCCTATCCTACATCCATGGCTTCAGCGACACAAAATCAGAGCAACTGTCATAAAAAAGAGCTATGTCTGTGTGAAGAGGTTCAGGGAGTTCCAGATTCCTTGTTATCCCATCATATCATGTGGCCAGTGAACTATTTTAAGTGCCAGAGGAGTGACTCCACCATTGTACAACTATTGTGCACTATACAGCTATTGTGCACAGTATAACTGCTGTCTCTGCAGTGCTGTACTGACTGTTCCTGAATGAAGGGATTATGATTAATATTCATAATACCAGTGGATTGGTATTTCAAAACCATTCATTTAGGTCAATACTGCACAAGTCCCAGAAGAATGTGAGTTGGAATGTCAGTATCATGGTTTGAATTCCTGGCAGTAGTAACGCTTTTTTACTTGATTAGAAGTGTTAACGTTGAGAAAACTAATCTATAAAAAAAAAAAAAAAAAAAAGAAAAAAAGTGATTTGGATAATATTCTAGTTTTGATTACAGGAGTATTATACACTCTTACTTCATCTTTATCCACACCCCTCCTCTGCCTCTCAGATGGCGTTACTGATGCTGGATAGGTAAAATTCTCCCTCCAGAACTGGATGCTATTCAGTTGTATGCATGCTTGTGAAGTGACTCTGAGTAAAAGAGACTATTTAAATGTAAATAGTATTGTCATTTTACTGAGTCAGGATCACTCCTCACTAATTAGGATGATATTCATTTTACTTCAGTGTTTGAACATTGAAATAGTTAATTTTAGTAAAACTTTCAGTTGCTTTTACTTTACACCTGTGTACATGTGCATTCACTTATTTGCGTACACTAAATAAAATGCTTTTGCATTCCACACACATTGTAGAGTTGAAAATGGAATCAAGAAGAATGTAAGCTAATGTCCAGTTCATTATAGCACTTAATAAAATGTTTAGTTGATTGAAAATTGATTTAAAGCACAGGCTGAATTAGGGCATAAAACATGGATCTGGAATTTATTGAACCTTGATCCAGATTTTACTAAAGCAAGTGGAAGTCAAAATACCATGTTCAAAGGATTGATGACTGAACAATAAATGGCACACAGTTGAGGCATGGGGGCAGCATCTCAAACAAGAGACATTTGTGCTATGTAGTTAACAATAAATTCAAAATAATTTGATTTTCTTACAACCTTTTGTCAGGAAGAACTACATTTTTACGTTTGAAAAAAAAATATATATATTTACAAGATATAACTAAAGGTAAAACAGACCTGCTCAGGGAGAGGGATCAGCAGAGAACAGGGGAAGGACCAGAACACTGAAGAGAAAGTAGAACCCAGCTTTCTGTCTATTGCCATGTGTCATACATGGCATAACTGGAAAAGAAAGGTAATTTAGAGTAAAGAGTAGGCAGCTGTCTAATTATTGGTGTGGTCTAATTTTTTAAATACCATAACAATCTCAAGTTAATAAACCCCCAGTTGCTTGTAGGTAAGTGACATGGATATTACACATTTGTGTTACTTGCATTTTGTACCACTTCTGGACACACACTAGAATAGTGACCATCATAATAATTATTAAATCTCTAAGTCAATATCACTTAAGTTACTGATTTCCAAAGTATCTTATTTCCCTTGTTCCATTAAGTGCACCTGCCTCAAGACACAAATCTCCTTGATCGTTGGCTTTTGAAGTCTCAGCAATGAGACTTCAGATGACGTGAGCAGCAACACAAACTGTGGTTCACATAAGCTTCCTGAAGCTGATCCACAGCAAATCCATGAATAGACAAGAATTACCATTGTTACCATCTTCACATTAAAGTGAATTTATTTGTATTCAACAGGATTGCATTTGGACCAACAGATAAAGATAAGCAGGTGGTGGTGCATTAATGGAATGAGGCTCATATTGTTTGGTAGATAAGCCAGATAACTGCCCCAAATGGTTTTCTCTAGCAGTAGAGAAAGGGGGGTGATTTGGTACCTCCACAGCTGCTGTGACTTTTCTTTTCTTTGACTCTGTGGCTTTCTCTGCTGCCATGATAGCAACCTTCATCCCACCCCTACTGCTGCTGTCACTAATTGAGCATCTGCCCCGTTTCTGGTTCTTTCGCTTTCATTGTGCTTTTAGTCTCATCTTTTACTTGTGCTTTTGTACTTTTGTCATGACCACAGAGACAACTGTGACTACCTGATAGGAGTTTCAGGAAAGGTTTAGAGAAGGTAGAGCTTTCCTCTTGCTATGCAAGAGAGAGTTTCTTAACCCACTCTGTTTTCAAAAGTTTCCTGATTTATCCATCAGCTGCTTTCGTGAGACTCAATTCACAGTCATTTCTCCAGCCCTCTGTCCTCTCTTGATTTCCCTTCTGAAAGAGTAATACCGTAGAATAAGCAGGATCATTTTTCTACTAAGGTTTTATATACTTTGACTCCTTTTTTTTTTTTTTCCATGTTATAGCCATCAGGAGCAAGCTGCTGTCATAGATAAGCTAATATATACTCCTGCAGTAGACAGTCAATGCGTGTAAACCATCCCTACCTACACTGGTATTGCTTGAGGCTGGAGTAAGCAATGCTTCAGCAACTCCAGCAATAACAGGTTTTGTCTGTCTGTAGCAATCTCCTGAGTACAACTCGTACAGAAACTCATGGTCGATGAGGTTTTTTTGTAATCTACTTTTTTTTTTTTCCAAATCTGCACATAAATATAATAAGATTAGACATCTAAAAAACATGTTATAAAGAAAGAATTAATAGATCAGGGAGGACTAGCTTAAAAGAGTGGAGCAATAGGAGAATGACAGTCTTCAAGAAGTTAAAAAGCCATTGTGAAGAGGAAAGCAGTAAAGATAAAGTAACACGGAAAAATATGTTGCAGAAAGTGATAAATCAGATATCAGGAAGAAAAAAAATATTGGGATGCATAGGGACTACTGGAGAGTACATATGGAGAGGTGGTGGAGTTACTAAAAAACAGGTTAGAGCATACATTTGGAAGATAATTAAGGTGTGAAGAGACCATAGGAGGTCACTGAGGTCCCACTCAAAGCAGAGCCGGTTTCTACACTGTAGTCCTATCCAAACTGTTTTTCCATTTTGGCTGCAAGGGTTAATAAGGGAGACTATAGAAAGGCTCTCTAAAGTCAGTGTAAAGTGTTCTTCCTCTGTCCACTGAACGAGGCATCTCTACTGTAGAAGGCAGTCAGGCATGATTTCACCTTGGTAAACCCATGCTGACTTTTTCATCACCTTCTTGTCCTTTATGTGCAAGGATATTGTTGCTTCTCGTCCTAGCTGCCTACAGATATGGCTTCAAGGAGGGCTTGCTCAATAATCATCCCTGCAACTGAGGTTAGACTGACCCACCTGTTATTCTCTGTATCCTTCTGAACATTAAAAGATGTGTTGGAAAATTTCAAATTACTTAACCTCGAAACAAATCCTGCGTTTACATTTTATTGCTTGCATTATTGCTGAGACTGAAACAGAATAAGGTCCAAAACAGTAATGGTTACAAACTTAATGTTTTGCATAGTCAAAAATACGTAGTTAGGTTACTAAAATGCTCTAAAATTGTTTGTTTTGCTTGAACATTTGTGAAATTTAATTTTAAGTGTCTTTCCTCTTTCCATCAGACTTACTGTTTGTATCACACTGAGCTCAGACACCTGAGAATAAGTCCTAAATTGGACAAAAGCATTTGGATTATTTCTTATAGTCACTAGTAAACATATTAGTAACTTTCTTGCAAAATGACACTTGAAGCCAAAGAGTATTGAAACATTCTATGTATATATACGTGTGTGTATGCAAATGTGTCTGTATGCATATATGTGAGACAGATCTAGGCCATTTTAAAGTAAAAGTAACTCCTCTGATTTGGGTGCACCAACGTAAAGAAGGCAAAATCTCATGTTGAAGTTAGTTTGAACAACAAGGAGCTAGTGTGATTACAACAAATACTATATTCAGAGCCAAAAACCTTTCCTTGACTGAAATCTGTGGTTATTTCAGGTTCGATGTCATAGCTAAGAGCGTATCTGGCCCCTTCTCTGTAACTGGCATGGCTTCAGGAATAAAGCAGTTGTTAGTGAGCAGAGAAAGGACTTAGGAATTTCCTGCACTCCTGCTGTGTAGATTCAAATGCTACGTTTAAATAATGGATGAAGCTAAGATTATTATAATTGATCATTGTATGATTTATATGTCGTAATTATAACTAGGCTGAGAAAGAATTTTCAAAAGCTAGTTTCCTGGTAGCCAGAGCCATTAAATAACAGTGTGCTGCCAAAACAAAAATTAGGTGGGAACGTAGCCACGGAGTTCAGAATGTCTGTCCCCCACCTGATTTATAACTACCTTTATGATGATGCTATGAGTGGTATTTTTTTTTTATTAGGAACAGTAAGAGGTGTTTTAATTGTTTTTCTTATCTTTCTAACAGAACTCTGCATTGTTTCAGGCTTAGTCGAGCATAATAACAGGAAAACTGCAAAAATCTAATGTATAACAAAACTAAAAGGTGCAAGAGGTTGAAAAGGTTAATTAAAAGTGTAATGATCGCATTTACTGAGACAGTCCAATTAATCACTTTATTCCAGTGGTCATGTGATCCAGAAACCATTGCTACAGATTGCTGATTTCTTGTGCTGACATACATGGTCTGTATTCATTAAAATGTGTCTTTTTCTAGAAATGGAAATTTAACTTTTTATTTTAAGCTGCTTTCCTGTATATGAAAATATTTTATAATAGTACCTAATGTTTAACCCTGTATCCTCACATAAGAATTTCTCCAGCTATGCTCCCTCTGAACAGTATGGGAGCATTACCCCCTTGGTACTTGTAGTTTTACAGCCCTGGGGGAGATTTGCTTACAGCTTAATGGGCTTGTAGGTATAGAAGAAATAAAGCAGTGGAAATACATCATTATGTAATGTGATCTCTCTGAAACAGTGTATATGACCAACAAAGAGAATTCTCAAGTGTCAACAAGCACATCTAAATGTAATTTTTACCACGTCAACTGGAAAAAGGCAAAAAGAACCTTGAAGGATCAATTACAAGGGTCATAACCTTGTATTATCTGATTTGCTATAATATTCACACAAGCTTTATTGGAATGGAACATAAATTTGAAAAATAGTGAGATTAGAAAGGATTGCAGTGCTAGAGCAAAGAGCTCGAAGCTTTCTCCTGGTTTATTTTGCTGGGGCAGCACTTTAGAGGGAGCCCATTATAAGAAGGAGAACAGTAGTTATGTTAACACAGTAATTAATCAAGTCTGAGGAAAAGAGGAAACAAGTTGTGAATTCAATTCTGCAGTAATAAAAAGAAATGCTGAAAGTTGCCCTGTAAATTGGCATGACTTTAGTAAACAGTCCCTCACTGTGTCTTGAGAACTTGCATGCAGTAAATCACTTCTCAGGGCAATCGTGTAGGTTTGAATATTTTCACAGGATTATTCTGTATTTCTGCATGTGTTAATTCCTTCTCAATTCTGCTGTCTTAGTATTTAGATAATGATAAAATACCAAATTGTGTAACATGAGAGCATATGCAGTAACACATTTTCACTTAGAATATTTTAAGGGGAAATTAATTAGAAGTCAGCTGAAACTGTGGCCATCGCTTTCCACATCACAAAACCAGTCTCTGACTCAGTACAGAGCATGAATTGTATATCGAGTGACTGAGATCACTCCCTCAGAAAAAATATATTCTGTACATGGTCCCAGCCATGCATAATCTGTCCCTAATGTTAGTGCAGTGTAGATACATTAAAATGACCTTTATACCCTTAAACTCTTTAGGGTAGAACTGAAATCAGTGGAGCCATAATGTGAAAAACAGTAACTGTATCGGTTTGCAACAATTGGAAGTTTCTTTGTTTAGCAGCCTCTTATTTTATTCATGCATTTCTGTCTCCTATGTAAGATACCTTAGACAGAAATAAAAGTAGCATTAATGAACCAAATTCTTAAATTTAAACAATTGAAAATTCAGAATAACTCTTGTGAAGTGGTTTTAACTATGCTGGCACAAATATAATGTAAAACTGCTGCCCTTAGTGACACATGGAAAATTAGGGACCTTGGCATAACCTTTCATTAGATTTGTAGCAGAAATAAAAGGTGATATATCAGGATATTTGTGTGAGTGAAGACAGAAAGAATTTCAGGATCAGACCACAATGCTGTTAACACTGGGGAACTGGGCTTCCTCTCCCTCCCTGCTCCTGTGGCAAAAAAAAAAAAAAAAAGAGATTGAAAGCAGTTCACTATAGTGTTATAAGACTTTCCTCTTACATAATCTGTAAATCAAGCAGATGTCCCTCAGCCAACCCACAGGGCTCGACCACCTCTGAGTTTTCTGCCTCAGCCTTTCCCCATTCCTCTCCAGAGTATCAAAGGAAATCTTAAGACTTCATTTCTTCACTCTTTTTATCAACATATATCCATATTAGCAGTTTCCTCTTGAAATCTTTGCCTGCTATGTCTATGAAACGCAGCAGGAAATGGTCAACTAAATGTAGCAGGATCTAACTCTAACTGGAGAAAAGTGTCTTGCCTAGATCCATGGTGAACTTGGGAAATGCAAGATGCAGTACATAGGGCAAGTAGCCCTCTTAGCAGAATTAAACTTCTAGGAACAGAACAAGAGAGAGATTTATCCACCTAGAAATCAGAAGACCCTGTTTCCAGGTGTTATCCCTGCACCATGCACAAGGAATACTGTGTAAAAAACAAAAAGCGAGCAGTGTATATGCTCTTGGGAGTAGAGAGACACCCTTCTTTTAATGGGTACCTAGCAGAAGATGTCATGGTGCTTTAGTCATTCAGTTAGTGATCAGAATAGTCTTTGAGAAAACGGGATGCCTTTGCTCTCTACTCTTCCCTATGTGTTTTCTCAAAGCCTAGGACACTGCCCTGTGGCAGTAGCTTAGTCTGGAAGGAAATGGGGTGCTGTGGTATAGAAAGGGTTATGTTTTTCAGAAGTGATTAGGAGAGCAGAAGATAATTCCTCTGCAGGCTTGGAATTAAGGAAGTCATCTTCAGAGAGAGAATCCTGGTTTCCAGTCATAGTTCTTGTAAGAGAAACAGCTCTCTTCCTTGGGTGCAAGCCAGAACCTAGCATTCTGTCTCTCAGGGAGAGCTCTCATCCTTGGGCTGAAGCATCTTGTGCTGTCTCTTGTGTTTTGCAGTATGCACTATTTCCCGTGCACCTTCTTGAGAACACTCTACTGTGATTTGGTTTGAGAACCCTTCTGGGAAACAAGAGCAGCAGTTCTGAGTCTCCAGGTCAAGGAAGGCATTGAACCAAAGATTTCTAGATCCTGACTGGTGATTCACCAGTGGAAGGAATCTCATAAAAACAAAGGGCCAGAATCTTCTGAAAAATACGTTGAGCATAGCAGTTGTGCATAACATGCTAGCTGAGTGATGAACACTTGCAAATCATGTCTGCTGATTTATAGCAAGGAATGTAAATGTTCTTGATCTCTATAGGGCTTTAACAGGAGACACTCTTTACCTCCTCAATTAGATTTATGGTGTATTCAGAAAAGAGTTCTAGGGAACTGTGCCATTTGTGTTATCAAGAACTTACGTGACTGATCAAGAATGTAAAATGATCCAGTTTTGGTCTCGGAAACCTAAAATCTCAGCTAGGAAGTTTTTGTTGTTTAGGTCCTTTAATTGCTGTAGCCCTGAGTGTGCCCTTCTGCACATGGAAGTCAGTCTGAACATCCTTGTCACCTAGTGTATCTACTGCTGTCATCTATTGTAGTTGCAACATTCCTGTTGTTGATCTTTGGTAGTACCCTGAGAGACCTGAGTATAGTGCTAGTATATTTGCTTTATTTTTAAAACAATAAAGCACCTGCTTATCCTGATTACAGGAAAGGCTTGAAGTAAGTCTGACTGTTCTCTCTCTAAAGGTTGAATATAAGACAAGTAGAACCTCAGAATTACATGAACTTTTATGTGCATCTGTCTCATGATTTTTCAGGCATGACTTGGTTTTTCTCTGCCATTTGGAGCTAGAAATATTTTGTCCATGAAAACGGTAGTTTATTCTAATCTTTCAAGCTGTAGATGACAATATTTTTGGTGCTTTCCTTACTAAAATTATTAAATAATTAAAGAATACTTTTAAAATATTTTCTTATTGCAAGGCAGAAGTAATTTGGTGAACCCCACAGCAGCACTTTTGTCAAAGTTGAATCATAGTTTTCCTCTTTATTCTGGTCAGGTTTTGATTCCTAGGTGCCGTATTCTGAACCTGCATTGAAGTAGGCCCATAGCTGTGTAGTCACCTCTGTAATTTTGTAGTTTTGCCTTCCATCACATTAACATTTACTGCTCTCTTTACAGCATTCCCCTCACTAAAAAGCTGTGAAAACCTGTTAATGCTAATTATTTGCAAATAGTAGTGGTAAATTAATGGCAACCTCAGTAAATTGTATTTTATGTACTGTAAGAAAACTGAAAACTGAATGTCCTTTATGGTGTTTTAATAAGAATTTTATAGAACAACTAATAGTCCTTTTACTCATTCCATCTAGTGGAAGCTACATGTACCCACTGAGAATCCCATCTTGTGCACCATGGGGTTAACAGGAGTTGAGGAGATAGCCACAGGCTCAGTCAGTGCAGAAATGAAATAGCAATGGAATTGCAAGGAAGATGAAAGATTAAGGTGAAGAGACTGTGAAAGAGGGTGAAGCATAAGGAAGATCATACAGGGCAGAGGAAGCCCTATTAAAACTTTAGAAACATCTCTGGATAAAAGCCTGGAGCCTTTGGCTGACTTCTCTCTGCTGTCGTATGGGAGCTTGGGTCCAGAACTGTTGCAGCTGTAACGATATTGGGCCAGGATAGGGAGGGTTCAGAAGATACCAAATACCAACCTGGTAACACCTCATACTATAATAGAAGGTCTGTTTTTTCATCAGTAAAATTTACCAGAAAAACGTCTCACCTTGCATGTACGTGTTCCATGTGCAGTAACAGAGCCGTGTAGAGGTCACTCGGTATCAGGAAGCCAATTATTGCTGCCCCAAGTTTTTGCACAGGGTGTACAGCAGACTGCCTGGCAGGAGAATGTTTTTGAGCATCCTGACTCTGTGGTTGTTGGGATCTGCTACTTTCCCACCAAGGCAGCAGCTTCTGACTCTGGCTGTGTTCTGCCATCGCTCTGTATCGGGGTAGCACCCACAGCAGCTCGCAGCTGCTGCTGACTTCAGCTGGGAGGCAGTATCCCGGTGTGTGCCGGTCTGCGCTGTGAGCCCCTTGCTGTAGGCGGGAACCGATGCCTGGCACACAGGCACGAGGCATCACTTACCACCTGCCTGGAAGGAACTTACCTCAGAGTCTGCAGTGATTTGGCAGGAGTGGAGAGCTACAAGATTTGGCAGAGATTTCAGAATGGGCCCAAGGCAAAGCAGAATGTGGGAGAGAGAAAGCACTGTGTGGGGAAATAGTGATGGGAAGGAATAGTTACTTGTCCCAGGCTGCTGCTCTGCCTGCCTGCAATCCATATCCAAGTGCCCCAAAAGCATGGGGAACTGAAAAAGGATCTCCTTACACAGACCTTTCCCAAAGGTTGCTGGCAGGAAGAGCAGATCTGGATTACATCCATTCGCTCTTAACGTAGACAGTACCTAGTAAGAGCCAAACTCCTGCCTATCTTAATAATTAAAGCTTTGCAGAACAGAAGCTGGGTGAAATTTTGACTCTCTGTATTAACTACTGTATAAGTAATCCTCAGAAACACTCTCGCTGTTGTTAACTGTTTATAGTAACCACTGGATTTAGGAATAATTCTGTTGTATTTTTGCAATAAAAATAAAGCATTAAGTGTGTACAGGATTGTAAATCTGGCAGAAGCTGGCATTAATGAGAAGAGTTGGTTTAAACAGTCCTGTTTAATTCAAATGCAGTTGGTGCATATCTTTTATGTGCTGTATGTTAGGCTTGGTTATAAAATATAGAAATCATTTGTATAATATGATGAGAACTAGGAGAGAAACAATAACTAGAGACAAGTGTATACAAATAATGGCAAGTTACATCCAGTTTTAGTTCTAAAAAAAAACCAAAAACACCAAAAGACCTGATCCATGTTCAGAGTTGACTTGTAAAGGAGTGCAAGTCTTGGGTGGATAGAAATTGCAGGAAAGAGATGAATGAGCATAACTGTTGTTTATGAACAATTTGCACCTAATTCATATTTCATCCAAGATAACTTTCAGTGCTGTTTGTGTGGTCAGTGAAATGGTTTGTGTGCTGTTTTTTAAAAAAGATTGATTCATTCAACCCTTTTGATTTTAAAGTGTTCATATTCACAGTGCTTTTTAATTCTGTATCAGCATTCACTACATTTTAGACTCTAAATGGAAAACAAGTGTATGGTTATCAGCAAAGAGGTGCTTTATTACACTTTCCGTTTTCTTTTAAAAAATGCTTTCTGATGCATCATTTAGTAGGCTGATGTATGCTTGTATTGAAATGCATCGTTCAGAGCTATTCCACAGAATCTAGTTTTAAAGAGTGGAATTTAGCAGTTGACTCCCAGGCACAAATAACCATGTAATTACTCTGCAATCACATAGTAATTAGCATGTGCTATTCATATATTACATAATTATATGCCCTGCAGATTACATAGTAATTATATTTGTACTAAACATATAATTCTATATACTGTACTAAAAAAAAAAAAGAGAGTTCATATTTAAGATTATAGTTATGTGTTAATGTAATACAACTTTTTGTATAAAAATGTTACAATTTTATGAGAGGGTTGTATTTTGAATATCTCTTCTGCATCTGGTGTTGCTTAACTGTGGTAGGCTGCTATTATAAGAAATGCTTGGCTCCCTTAATTTATAGTCAAATGTTGCACATTTATAATTTTGTAATTTGTGAAGATAAGCAAAAATTGCAGTTTATTGTGCAAGAAACTGGGATTGGGAAGGACTTGGAGTGTGAATGTTACATGTGCAAAGGTTAAGTGAATGAACCCACTGAGCCTATCACTAGAGTGAAAAACACATCTAATGCTAGTTATGCTTTGCATTACTTCTGGGTAAGTAATATGCATGGTAAGGTACATGGGAGAGTAGCAGGTGGTCTATTGTATAATGTGAAGTGTGTGCTAGCAACAAGGCCCGTCTTGGGCTCAGTCAGTTCAGGCAGCAGCAGTAAATCAGCGCAGAATGTCAGCCATGCTTGATCCTCTTTTTCTGCTATGGAAAAAGATAAATGGTTGAATCCCTGAGCTGGGAATGGGAAGCAAAAGTGGTAGGATGATGGTGAAGAGCCGTACAAAAGCAGTACTGAGCTGTAGAAGGACCTTGAAATGAATTTTTGTGAAGAAGTGGAATATCTAGAAAAAAAAAGCTTTTCTCGAGGATCTTGGAGCTTTAGATTGTTTGAGGTGTTTTCTTTTTGGCTAGGCTCCCCTGAGAGGTTACTGCAGACTTTTAGATATTTGCAAAATGTTTTTTCTATCTAGAAAATTCTGTAGTAATGGGAAGTTAATGTATTTTCTTGGATCTGTGATGTTGGCATTCCTAATAGCTAAAGCAGTTACTACGATTATTCTTAATTGAATTTTACATTCTAATGCCAGTTGCCTTCATTTTCAAGCAAAGCATATATTGCATTTTAATATCTGAATAATGCATTGCAAAATTAAATGTGTGATTATAGTCTTCTATCGGTGTTAAATTTTGTTCTATAATGTCTTGCAGTGTGTGCTTGTGTGTGAGACACACACTCCTTTTAAAATGTTTCTTCTTGTTAATTCTACATGAGCCTCTTCAAAGTTTATAAACTTCCTAAAGCTTCCAGGGTTTAGGTGGCATCTATAGATCTTTTATAAAAGTGTCTTTAAGCACTGAGCTTGCAGGCACTGTGGGTGGCCTTAGGGACCTCAGTTGTGGGGCTGCACCTGCTTTCCTTTCTGTCTGGGTGGGCTGTTTTTGTACCTCAAAAACTGTAGTAACAGGCATGTGGCTTTTGCATTCTGCAGAGTACACAAATTGCATTTAAATGTTGTTACCTAGTGTAGACACTGAATGTAATTTATACAGTTCAAGGAAAAAAATGTCAGAGCTGTATAAAACCAGAGTTAGGAGCCCACATTCTCACTGTGTCTTTGTGCAATGGGCCAAACATCATATCACTTCCAATTTTCCAGTGATTTTAATCTCTTTTTAGTAAGGCCAAGTCTTACCCAATATTCATCCTGCATGAAGAAGATGAAATACAGCCTGCCCGGTGTAATCTTCATTGATTTGCCAGAATTCTGATCTCAGCGCATGCCTGTACTCTGGGTCACTTGGTAAACCATTACCCTAAGAAAGTAGAAGGACCAGTTATGGTTTCTGGCACTGAAAGTGTGTGTAACAAATATATAATCAGGATCTTGTTAACAGTGAAATGAACACAAACATCAAACCACAATATAAATGTGACTCATTACTTACTGCTGTTGTGTTGTTTTTTCTAGTGGAGCCAGTACTTTCAAAGGGGAACAATTGCTTGGATGCAGCAAAAGCTTGTAACCTAAATGATACCTGCAAGAGGTTCAGATCTGCTTACATAACCCCCTGCACCAGCAGCACGTCTAATGAAATCTGTAACAAGCGGAAGTGTCATAAGGCCCTCCGGCTATTTTTTGACAAAGTTCCCCCAAAGCACAGCTACGGGATGCTCTTCTGCTCCTGTCGAGACGTAGCCTGTACAGAAAGGAGACGGCAGACTATTGTTCCTGTGTGTTCATATGAGGACAGGGAGAAACCAAACTGCCTGAATTTACAAGAATCCTGCAAGAAGAATTACATCTGCAGGTAAGATAGCACATGGCAGGGGAGTGATTAATGAGGTACCAGAGAGAACTTTTTGGTACGGCTGGATTTGCCAGGTCTAAGGGTCAGAATATTCACTAGGGAAAAGGATGAGTCAGGAAAAAAAGGCAAATGCCTCTGACATCCTTAACAGAGTAACAAAAGCCTGCATCTGATTACAGTGTGTACCTTTCCCAAAACTGTTTACAGGTACTCACTCCTATTATGGAGGAATCATTAACCCCCTAGTTTAAGTTTTAGATATTTTTGTTGGAAACATTTACATTAGGTGTCTCGATAAAATGATGTCTCAGGATTATTTTTATGTCCCATTAGTGACCAAGTGAAAATAGAATTATTCATTATAATGGGATTTACTTTAATTTTAAGCTTATATATGAGCACCAATAACAGTGAATATAAGCCATGTATTGGGCTTTATAAATGGTTGCAATACTCAGACTACTGGTGGGTTTTTCCTTGAAAAAAAAAAATAATCCTTTTTTCTTAGAAAAGAAGTCCACATATGTAGACTAGATCCTACTATCTTCATAGAGCTGTTTTAGTCTTGGAATTTTTTTAGTTCCCCTCTCCTGATAAGAGTGCTCGACTGATACAACTGGCGGGCCATTGATTCACTGACTTAATTTCCAGCCTCTTTCCCCTTTGTTCAGCCTAGAGAGCACTCTGCTGCCTCACAGGACAAACTGGGTCCCATCACCTTCATTGAGTTCCCTGCAGATTGTTACACAATGCTTATTTAGTGGCATACGGGATCTGCTCTGCCCTTAGGAAATGCTTTATTCCTACTTAGCATTGTGTATTTTGATATTAGAATGTTATTGTACTAATGTCATGTTTATGAAGTTATGCCCAACAATCTTGCTCATTTCTAAAGTGTAAATTCCTCATAGATTATCCTGTTCTGTGAATTAGCAAGCAAGGAAATAAATACTAATGTAAAATGTCAAGGACACTGAAGATACAATATAAATCTTAATAAGCACTTAACATGTGCCTGGTAAAATATTTACTTTGAAGTTTGTTTATGAGATCTTCACTGCTGATGTTAAGTGTTTAGCTGTGGCAACTCAGACATGCTGAATATTGTTCAGAGGTGAGAAGTGTCCTGCTCAATGGCTCAAGGGAAATCTGGGGCGAGTTTCCTTCTAACCCAGATTAGAGAAGATTTAAATCAGAGGAGGGTTCTCTTTCTAGTCCAGTGAGTTGCATTCAGCACTTTAATAGCTGATGGTACTGCCTTTTGTGAAAGCTTGATACATGTGGTCTTAAAACCTCCTGCTTTCCATTTCCATGTTCTGCTATTAGACTTTTAGCTTATATTCATTGCCTTCCCTATACACAGGCCCTGTTAATTAGTATAGTTACAGTGTCTTCACTGTGTTTTCTGCCAAACTTCAGTGTGTTACAGTGCCAATGAAACGGGAAAAAGAATTTTATAAAGGAAACTTCTTTCTTTTATTGGGTCTGCAGTGTTCAGGAATGACTTACTTAAATTAATGCCACTACTTCTCTCATGACTGTTTTTCTTTGGTCAGCTTTGATCTAATGTTGTCTCAGCAGCTAAATTCTTAATGGTATTTTGTTTAATTTGCCTTCATGAGTCTGGTGTTACGCTTTCTTCATTGCAGTGCTGCAGAGAAAAGCTTGGTGAAATCTCTGCTACCATTGTATCTTTGCAGGCAGCAGTGGGGTAAAAACTGATTTATTTACAGATTCTTCATATGGCTTCTTTTGATTTAAAATGCCAAATTTAAAAGTTTGGATTAATCCAAGGCTCAGTGAGACCTGTCTGTGAGAGGGAGGGGCAGCACTGGTATAAGGGAACAGGTGGGCAACTACCTGCGGGATCTAGGGCAGAGCCAGTGAGTGCAGCGCTTAGATTCCATGCCTGGAGGTAAAGCAAGCTTGGTGTGTTGTTGAGAGTCATATCACGTAGGTGTTAATACCTCTTGGGCTGTCTAAACTGCTGCTGTATTTAATAGCTCCCCTCTCTGCTGTCAAGGAGAGGAGGAATCAGTAGCAGAGCTATTCCAGACTATCCATAATATGGCAAAACACTTTTGTTTCTATGACTTGTTGTGCACTTAGAGGGAGTTGATGTGATTTGTTCCCTTTGTCCTGCAAGAAAGCAGGGACTTGGGCAAGGGAGGAAACGAAGGGGAGAAGATCTCCTCCCTGCTATTGAAAGTATTGGCAGTGATAAATATCAGTCTACATAATAATTCCAGATATGTTTAGAATGATTAAAAGCAGTAGTCAGTAGGCATATAATTCTAGTTCTGATAGCTTCTATTTAATTTTGAAATCAGAAAAGTGTATCTAAATGGGAGAATAATTTGAGAATATTTTCTGCCTACTGTGAAACCCGAGTAATTTAGAAACTATTATTTGTGTGCCTATTATATCTATTAAAGTGTCTTCATAATGCTGGTTAAGACAAGGGGGACATTTCTAAAGCGATTCTGAAAATACACTAGCAAGTGGTTTATGAATGCTGCTTACTCAGAAATGCAAGATTTTCATCTGCCTGTGCTCTCCATAATATAAGCAACTGGGCCTGCGCAAACTAGTATACAAACATTTAATTTGGGTGCTCTTTAAAAGCTTTGTCCTGGATGTATGTATCACTGAATTTTGCTTTGAAACAGAGTTAAAAGCAGGGTAACAATCTGGCCAAACTGCCGCCACCACTACCTGAGTTGGCAGGACACTGCTTATTTTTTATTCATTAATCTATCTGTTATATAACATAAACTCTTAATCAAGAGAAAAAGAGACCAGAAATGTCAGGAAATGCAAATACATTCTGATTCATGTAAACAGTCCTATTTTTTCAACTTCATCAGAGTACAGAATAGTTCACTGCCATTATAATTTTTCTGCTGCCTCTACTTATATCCTACTCCATACCCAGCTTTGAAATTGATTGGAGTTGCTCAGGCATGCCTATCAATGCTCACTGAAAATAAAAGAAGAAAAAAATAAAGAAAAAAAAAAAGAGAAAAAAAAGATAAAAAATAAAAGAGAACAAAAAGAAAAAAAAAGAAAAAAAATATAAGAGAGGAGAAAAGAACTAAATGAAGACATTAACGTTCCTTTTTGTTAGGAACATAAACAAAGCTTCTAAGGAAACTCAATATATTGTCAAAAACTTTCACTGATTATGTTGTTCTGGAATAGCTCAAACCTCAGAGGAACCACATATTTAGAGCACTTCAGCCACCAACTAAAACTTCAGAAAGTTGACTGGCCTGTTTTAAAACCTTCTTTCTGTTGCAAATGCAGGACAGTGTGCATCATTTTTACCAGTATCACATTTGACAGTATTTACAGTACTGTTTTCTTCAAGTAATAAAAGTGTGCGCCATTAGTTTGGTCTTTTCAGTAATCTGTGTTTTGAATTTGCATACTTCCTCTGTCTCCTGGATATGTTCAGAAGGCACTGACCAGAATAATAATGCTGCAGACATATTATTTATTAAAATAGTAGTATTGGTCCAGTGATATGCTGCAAAGTTTTAAAAAAAAGGTAGCATAAAATGAGGCCCTTTTTTGTTAATATGAGAATCTAGTACCAGCATGCTTCTTGTCCCCCACAATTACTGTATTCAAAATAGTTGGGCAAATCATTGAGGCTCATTTTTTAAGGTGAAATATCCAGGAAGTGGTTCTTGACTAATTTCAAAAGACATCTGTTTAGACCCTTTTTCTGGGCTAAAATAAATATTATTCTTAGTGTTTTGCCTTTCGTCCTGTAAAATGTACATGTTGCTGTCCAGAGATATTTGATACTGAAAAAAAAAAAAAAGATAATATGGCTGCATAATATATTTAAATAATATTTTTTCTCATGGGACATCTGAAGGATACTAATGCAATGTCCGATGAGGTTTCAGTAGTTGGGTCATCTCCTAAAAATACAATCAAATATGTTTTTTGCACCGTGTATTCAGAGAGCTAAATCTTTATAAATGGGCTTTCATCAGTGTGTTCTTACCTCTTGACCAGTTTCTGGACTTAATTTTGTTATCTGGTTCTTTTGCAACCACCCGTTCAATTCTGTATGAAAGCTCTCTGCTTCTACAGGTATAAGAACACTGTGTGAAGATATGCACATGTTTTCATCAGTGTGCAATGAGTTCACCCACAATAAAAGCTAGAACAAAAGCTCCTCTGCTTCCTATGTTTCCTGAAAACATAAGAAACTTGCCAGCAGGCAAATTTTTCTTCTTTATATTCTGTTGAATATTTTTAATGATCATTTGCCATGCTGAAGGCATGTGCAAATCAGCAAGTCCTTTATATATATTATACCAATACATTTTGTAAAAGTGCCTTCTCTGCTTAAGAGTTCTGGGCTGTTTCTGCAACATGTACAATTACTGACTGTGAACTCTACATCCTCATGAATAAGATTTGCCAGAGGAGAGGGTGGTTAAATACTGTAGGAAGTCTGTGATGAGGTGTTACAAATAAGTGGTCAGCTTTTTCTGTCATGCTACAGTGAGGGGGAGGGTGTGGGGAGCTCAGCACCTTGTGTTAGGAGGGAGCCTTCTTCAGTTACAGCATTAACAAGTAGTAGGGAGGAGTGCACTAAAGGGTTATGTAGGGAGAGAGGGAAGAGGGGAAGAAAGAATATGCAGTTTTCCTTACTTTTTCTATTCCTTAGACTTACCTTTCATTATTCTCACATTCACCCTTGCTTTTTACTCATGCCTCATCCCTTTGCTAAGTCTCCTTTGATCTGTTTCCAGATTTCCTAGTCATTACTGACTTTCACTGCCTCTCCAACACATTTAATTCTCTCTGTTACGGCCACTTACAGTCCCTCCTAACTTGCTCCTCTGCATGTTGTTCTTTCCCTCCCTTGATATCCTGCCATAGTCCAGTGATATTCTGTAATTCAGAAAATGAGTGGGAAAACATAGGTTCTGCCTCCCTTCCTGAGTCTAGATTGGTTACAGTTCAGTTGGCCAGCTGCTAAGCCTGACTGCTCAGTCTCAAGACTGGCTCTAGCTTTATGTGTTAAAAGGACACTTGGTGTATATTTTCATGAAGGACACAGTAACATTATAGAGTTCTGTGTAACAGAGCTGGATTTACAAGCCTCTGGGGTATTTTTATCAGTTTGGCAGTCAAAGCTGTCTGGCAGCTTCTTGAGATTATTGTTTTGCTGTGGCTGTGCAAAACAACATAGTTTTTTTTAATGCTGTTAAGGACATTAAAACATGGACAGTCTTGATTTCTAGAGACGTGTAGGCTGTGCCTATACTGTATGTTTGGAGACTGAGTCAGGGGAGAGGGTGTAAAACCTCATGTGCTGCCTGACTAACCATGCGCTAGAATGTAGAATGTCTACAGTGTAATAGGGTTAGCCTGGGCTCAGGCTACCTGCACATCCTCCCTGCTCTCTCTGTGCATGACGTAGGAAAGCTCCTCTGTCTGCAAAATACCATTTGGGATAGGAGAAAATCTCAAGCTGCCTTTTAGCCCATATAATGCAGCATGCCTACAAGTTCACCTCACATCTCTAAGCATAGCCTGAATTTGAATGTTTTTAATATGTCTACATAAGAGTATGCATATATATATATTGCTAGAGGTATCATATGCATTTAAGTGAAAAAAAACCCAGGTATTAATTAATTTTAATGAATTAATAGTGAGGAATGATCACAGTTCAGTAAATTCAAAAAATGGGATCTAGGGGAGATGGAACTGAAGCTGGTGTGCTCTTGAAAGGAAACTTGATGGTCTAGTGGAATATGTGTGTGGGGAATTACTTGCCTGGAAAAAATATTAATGCAGTCTCTGCAAAATAAGCAAAAATCCTTTCAAGTCAAGGCAGAGTAAAGGCAGAAAATGTTGCAATATTGTATTATTTTCTTCCCATCTGGTCCTTTTACATGATTCATTACACTGATGTATTTTGTTAGAGTAAAATATAGTATTTCTTTCCCCTCCCCCACATAAACAAAGCTAATTTTAAATGTATTCCCTCTGAATAAAGTTCCAAATTAATCAAGGAGTTCCATCTTAAAACATCTTCATAAATCCCCTTGGAATCCAAAAATTAGGATACCCAGCAAAACAAGACTGCTTTGTCCCTTTTAAAGTGTAGATGGATTGTGTTCTGCAGTGCCAGGATCTGCTTGGCCAGTCCTCATTTATACTTCTCTGTTCTGCTTAGGAAGGTCTCGAAGATTAAAAAGCTTGCTGGGTGATTGACATTTCTCCAAAAGAAGCAGAGACACAAGGATATAGTAATTAGAAAAATGGCTCAGCTTTATTCCTGCACCCAATTTTCACATAGCTTTGTGCTTTAACAACTAAGACTCATGCACAGGGAGGTTATGCTCCGAGAAGCAGTAACTAGACAGTATCTTTAGACAGAGGACCCTTGCCTGGCAAGCTTGAATCTCTACAAGTAGCATCCCTTCAGTCAGCTAGAACCTCTGCTGACTCCTGAACCCAAGTCTCCATGAAAAGGCATTGTGCCCATTATCTTAAAATACATGGTGAGAACCGTTGGATTCAAATTACATCTGTTTTGCATAGTGTAGCTTTGGCAGTATCCCTGATGTGGCTGAAGTCCTGCTAGTCTTTTCTGATTGTTTTCAAGGTTAAGAACAAACCTGGCACTGAATGTTCGTTATTACCTGGGGTTGAAAGAGTGAAAGAGGGAATAATGTATGTGTGTGTGAACATACAGCGATAATAAAAAAAACTTGGATACAAATGATTAGATTTTTATAGTCTGTATTTGGATACCATGCCTTCCATGTCAGTCCCTTTTTAGCCATAAGGATCCAGTGGGCTGAAGTACTCAGAGCCACCAGTAAACTTTAGTTCTAATTTATGCCATTTATATCATCCAGATGTAGTCCTTCATGTCTGTGTATCATTTGGTCTGAAAAGGCTTTTCTTGTTATTCTAAGTGAGAAAGGAAATCTGCCTGTGTAGTGCAATAGGGAAGAAGACTGCAGCCAGAAAGGAGGTTACAGCAGGGCTAATGTGACCTGTTGTGTTTATTTATCATGGGGGAAAGATTAACTACATATGTTAATGAAGCAGTTTCACTGTTTAGTGAAAGCAGTTTCAATGTTTATTCAAAAATATTGAAATCCAGGAAAGTTAAATTTGGCATTAAACTTTAATAGAGATCTAAATTTGGAGCTACTCATGTTCTTACAGATAAGCAAGCACTAAATTGCTTTGCTGGATGGGGTTCTAGTAGCAGTACGGCTACCACTGATTCGTTTAATTGTTAATTGAGAGATTTTTGTAGAGTGCAGGAGTTCAGCTTCTACCAGTTTGCAAGAGTAGTTTCCACACGCTATCTGTTAAATCATGTGAAGAGAAGATTTTTGATCCCTTTTAATATACACCCAGTTATATTTGGCTAACTTGCTGTTTCTGGGGTAAAGAAAGGGTGCATACATCACAGCATAGCCTTTTCTTTAATAAATCAATATATTTTCTCATTTACCCCAAACCATGTATATGCTACAGGCAAGAAGCCACTGTATGTTTAATGTGAATAACAGAGCTGTTATATCAAGTCCATTCCCAGTGTGCTTCCTCTGACATCAGTGATTTCAATGAATTTATTCCAGGCATGAATTTGGTTATTCGTGTTCTGTGTAGGTAAATCTTCAGGCAGTGCTAATTAAAAGAATGTCAACTGATTTTACCATTCCATTATGGTGGACTTTGTAAAGGTTATTTATATCATTCTACATCAGGCCCCAGTGAGAGAATATTTCTGGTGGCAGTTCATCTATTAAAATAGCTGCAAGAAAATGTAAGCACTGGAACTAAAAATAAAACTTTGTTTCTCAACAGAGCAAGAGACAGCCACATGCATATTTTCAAATTTTAGCATTTTAATGTTTACTGAATAGAAATTGCATTGCTTTCATTATGTTCTAAGCACTACCATGTTACAGATGGCATAACTACTGTTAAGTGGAAGCCAGATGTAAATGTACCAGTATCTGCAAAGAGTTGTCAGCAGCAGTGGTGCTTGTTTCCTATGCTTTGATTATCTGCTGGCTTTAAAACAAGTGACACAGAAAAAGTTTTCTGGTGTGTGTTTACTGTTGAATATAGATTTTCTGTGAGAGCTGACTGTGACCCTTGCCTAAGATTATTAATAGATGACCTTACATTCACATGTTTGTGCTTACACTATAAACCATTACAGCAGGCTTTTCTAATATAAAGCACATATGACTAAGTCCTCAGTTAAATTAAAACTTGACCGTATCATTTCAATGTTCAGTTCACTTTCTTTTGTTCCAATTCAAGCATTACAGTGGTTGTCCTCTCAGTTACGATGCTCCCTTTTCTAATTGGGCATTGTGAAATCCTGGAAATACGTCTCACTAACTAGCCATCATTCAGCATTCCAAAATACTCAGAATGGACATTTGTCTTTCAGAGCCACTTCTGTAAACATCTGGATGTATCACAAGCTGTGATCTCTCAGCCTCAAGTTCAGCTTTTTTTTAACAGTGGAGATAGAAAACCCTCTTAAGACAGCCACATCATCCTTAACTGGTAAAAATGGGTTTTTTTCAAGACTTACACTACAAATCAGTGCTTTCTGTATATTAGCATTATATATGCATATATCTTCTAAAAGCAACTAAAACATATTCCACAAGGTCAGTGCTATATTGGCTTGTTAGAGGCAGAACTTTTTGACCTGCTGTTTGGTGGACCTTTTTTTGTGCATGAAAAAAAACCAACCAAAACCAAAACAGTTCATATAACTGAGACTGATCTTCTCTCTGCTGTAGTTCTGGTTTTGTAGTTGTTATCTTATTCCTGAAGTCAAAAGATATTTTGGAGTAGCTTCTGGATGAGTTTCAGCTCTGCTGTCTGCCTGCAGACCCTGAACAATTGAGTGAAGAACACACAAGGCACTTTTTCTTTAGCTGGGTCTCTGACAAGGGGGCATGGAGCTGTTCCCTTTAGGAATGCCACCCATCACCCATATCACAGTGCCACTGAGGGATTTTCCTATGCAAAAAGCATCCCTACATATCCTTAGGAAACCTGATGATCCAGTGCATCTGCTAATAGAAACATTTCTTGTAAAGGGAGATCTTGTATTGAAATTTTTACATTATTTTCTGTCTCCAAACTCCACAACATTTTCATGCTTGAGCCAATAATATTCTATTAAAGTTTATTCAAGTGGTTACAGAGAATATTACTGTCATAGATGTCTTTCTCGGGTACTTGGAACTACATCCTTTTCCATGTGAACTCACAATATAGTTGTTAATAAACACCTAAGCATCCAGTGGCACACTCAAGGACTTGCAGTGGCACTAATTTCTTTGGCTTGCTTTTTGAGAGTGACAATTATTTTCTTAGGTTTCCAGCCTGTAATTCGAAGACACTGTTGTCTGCTCAGCTAATGAAGTGAGAACAACTGTCTGTCTAATGCACGAGTTCCTTCCTGAGTAACACTCTACCAAGAGACACTCTAAGGCTTGGACATATTTAAATGTGACAGTCATTTAAATTTAGAAGCTTCAAATTAAACAGCATAAAGGAAAATAAATGGAAGTATAAATATTCACAGTACTTGGAAAGTAGTTATGGATTTGTTCCTGTTACTGGAGAGCTTTGGTACAGAGACAGGTAGACTAAATAAAAGTCTTTCCAGCATCCTCTGATGGAAATCACAGACTGACAGTTCAGCCTATCATTTTGTAGAATATTCTCAGAGAAGTGTTTTCTTTGCAGCTGAGAAGACAGAAACACATTATGCATGCTTAGAGTCAATACAAGGAAACAGAGCCCCACAAAACATATTTAATATAGGTTTGATTTCCTGTGGAATGCTTTCCAGATGTTCTTTCAAACAGGCGTCTAAAAAATGATGTGAGGTAATTTTTTTTTCAAACAGAGAAAATTCTGTTTTGTGTCACTGCATCTGAGGATCACTGTTCTAATTCTTTATTGCATTACCTTGTGTTCAGGATTTGCAGTGTTTTTCAAAATTGGTTTTATTGCACAAAAGTTCAGTAGTATAAAAATATTTATTTTACCCAATTGCAGATAAATCATACTTAGTTAGAATTACATTTGAGCTTAGTAGTTTTCCTCAAAACCCAAAGGAGACCAAATATATTAAATTTAAATTACTCTTATGCATGATCTTGAGTCACTTAGAAGATGTAACTAACATTGGTGAACTATGAGATTAGTGTTTTGTTATTTTGATTTTCTGTATCAGATATTGTGTGAGAAGATCTAACATGTCTCTAACAGATGACATGACCAAGGGGGGAAAGGATAATGTTGAACAGAAAATGGTATATAGCTTACTTTATTTTTTTTTCCATAAAATACAATATTAGAACATGGGTATGAGGTATGTTTGTATAGAGCACCTATTACTTGTAGAAATGAAGTTTCTTAGTAGAAAAATAGAATGTTTTTATTGTTAATTTAAAAATAGAGATATGCCTAGATGGAATTATTTTCCATTTTGCATGACTGAATTTCCGATAGTTCATCATTTGGTGCACTCATTGTCTAGAAAGCCCCTAGTGAAAAAAAAACCTAGATAACATAGGTACTAGCAGATACATTTGGGAACATGGTACAGTCAGTCAGTTTGGGTCGAGTATGGGTGCTCAGCTGGAAGAAGCAGCTTTGGAGGAGTGTCATGTCTGTGCCTTATGCTCCGAGCAAACATTCTGTGATTCTGTGATACTAAGAGGCATTTGAATGAATCTTGTGTGATCTCTGGCTGTTTCTGTATCTAGTTATTCCACAATCCAAATAAGCTGTATGCAATTGGGAGTTGTCTGTATTTTACTTCCAGATCAACAATTTAATTTTCAGAGATAAATTGAATCCAGAATCAAATACTTGTATGGGCTTAGGCTGCCAGACATATAAAATAATAAACCAGAAGCAAAACCAGATAAGAACCAGCTTCTTTCAGTTAGTAGCTGGTATTTGGTATTCAGGATCCTCTAATGGTTTCTGCCAATGTTGCAAAAGATTTGAGTCTGCTGATATGAGAGAAACTTTCAAAATTCAGGTCTTGAGAGCTAAATGATCTGTCATCAGATCTTTACATTTTTACCCTTCCTACCCACTTCACCAAAGGTGGAGATGCTGAGCTTTATATCTGGGTGCAGTATGGGCTTCAGGGCTCACTGCCATCCATGGGGATCCCCCTGGGACAGGCAGGGCTCATCCCACCACCCTATCCAGTGGCAGCCCTGGGCATTGGGCACCTCCCTGGAGATGGGCTAGAGCATCAGAGTGTGGATGGACCTGGCTCAGTGGTGCCCCCATGTCTGGGATTAGCAGGGCTGGGGTAGGCTGGAGTGTGAGGTCCTACAGCATCACTGGGGCAGGGACTGAAGACTGGAGGGGCTGGAGTAGGATTCTGGACCATAGGCTGGGCAGGGGAAGCCCCAGGGGACATTAGGTGCTCTCAGGGCCCAAACACTGTCATTGTTTGAGAAGGAGGGTAGCAACCAAATAAAAACTAAACTTTTGCTGAAAAATAAATATTTTGCTTTTTAAATGACTTGCTATTTAATAAATATATTTGAAAACTAGCATTTTTAGAAAGCTGACAGAATTTATAGTGCTCACAGGTGCTCAATATTGTGTGTGCATAACCTAAGATACATGAGCTGTATTAGTATTAATATAATTCATATAATCACAGCTCTAGTGTCTTTTAATGAAAAAAAAATGGGTCAAAGCTATATTACTGGGTACTGGGAGGGTCATCTCTCTTGTGATAGAGGTGTGCTGAGGCTTTTTTCAGCTCTCTGGTTCACAGAGTTTCTTGTGTAGCTTTTGTCTCATTTTCTTGATGCTCACTGTTATGAAGAAAAAATGAGCAGCTCCTCCAACATGGAAGTCATTGTTTTGGCCACATACCAAACACTCTTGCTACTATTGCATCCCAGCACAAATAACACCATCAAGTTACTTGTAGCAACAGAGAAGGATACTGCATTTGACCCCCACAAAAGAACAACAACTAGTTTGGCTTACTTGGTTTTTTTCCCTATAATGGTGTCATTTATCACTGTGACACATATTCATTGACTTAGTCTGCATTTTTTCAGTGTCAGATTTATACTTTCTGGTTTGAATATTGATGCAGCACTTTCCTAACGTGACTATACTATGTCTGCCAAATGGTGTCTAGACGCTAGAGCAGCTTTACTAATTAGTGTAGTCACCCCAGTCGCTCAGTTTGGCATTCACATATTCTTTATATTACTACTGTCAAGCCATAAAGAGGAACCTAAACACAAACAGCAATGTAGAGAGAGGTTGCAGTATGTCCAGACTTCACCTAACATCACCAAGGTGAGCACAGGGGACAGCAGCCATCCCTCCTTGCATTCAATAACAGGGCAGGTAGTTCTACCCACTCACTTGGACATCACAGTGTGATGAGTGTGCAGTCAGCAGGAGGCCAAGATTCAATATTTTTCTTGGTCTGAAGATCCCCAGTGCAAAGGCAAGGCTAAGAGAGAAGGTTCCTCTCTCTCAAGGCTCAGCCCCTGCATACCACCAACTGAAGATGCGATCAGACAGCGAGAAAAAGAGAAACCTACACTTGTGAGCCCAGCAACAGGGGTTCTTCTTAGGGAGGATTCATGTCTGGTTCATAGAGTCCTTTCAAATAGGTCATGATTTACACCAGATCCCAACTAAAAGGGCAGTTTTAGAAACTTTCTGCAACTTCATTTAAATACTGCACCTGTACACTGAAGCTGAATTGACCAACTTTAAAGGGTGAGAACTGATAAATATCAAAGATAACTTCAGAACATCAAAGAACTTTTACAAAACCTTGAAATAAAAAATAGTGAAAACCTAATCAGTGTTGCCTACACAACAGACTGTGCTAATATAAAATTAAATTGCCTCAAAAATTATATGCAGATTAAACACAATACTGCTATTAACAAAGCTTATTTGTAAGCAAAATTTGAAAGTTTTTTATTTATCCTGCTGAGTATATAGAGAACCACTATCAAAAGGAAAACAAATTAACTTTGTTTTCTTTGTATTTTTAACTGTTACAAATGATTTTACTGCTGCTAATGCAAAGCATTAGAGAATAGCAGGTTTGGGATTTTTTACTCTTCTCAAAAAGACTTTGTTGTTTAAGCAAATTTTCTTTGAATTTGCAATAGGATTATTCTTACTTTCTTTTCAGTTAGTGGTATACAAAACATTTAGAGTAAGCTTTCCAGAAGACCTGCAGTTTCCTTTCACAAGATTTTTCAGGGCTAAGTTGGAGTTATTTAATTTGAGGGGTTTTTGCCCTACAAAGAGAAGAATTATTATTATTTTTTTCTTCCTAGGAAGATGATTTCTGGGTGGTTTTCGACAGTTCATTTCTTATGCAAGGGAAAGGAAAAAATCATTAATGCTGCTGTGCATGAATAGGGCTTGTGATTCTTAACAGTAAAAAATAAATTGTTCCTTTTAAATGTGGTCCTGCTACATGTTAATGTACAAATATAAAACAGCCTCTCTCCAGCCATTGAGCAAACAGATACATGTATGTACCTTGCACACATAAAATTGTGCACACTTGAAGGCACACACATTGCAAACTCTCTTTTTTCTCTAGATTACCAAACTGCTCAGTCATGGGTTAGACACTTGTCTAGAAGTTACTACCTACAAGTTGCTACCTGTGAAGGAACACAAAGTTTACATAGTATGCGTATTTTTGTAAGACCTCTATAATCTGATGGCTTTTTTTTGTCATCCCTAGAAGGATTGTCTCTTTTACCCAAACAGTTCTTAATATCATGTCTGATACTTTAGGATAAACTAATCTGTTGTTTCTAATTAGGCTAATTTATCTTTTTCTAGATTAATAGAAGCACCACTCTTTAGGTTTGCTGATGAGGACACTTTCAGCAGTGCCAGTCTACTCGAAATATTTGGGGCTAGAACTTCACTTGAGTGTTAATCAGCAGATCTGTGCTGAAAATAATTGAGTTATTTTATGGCAGATGGCGAGCTGTCTGTTTTTATATTCTGGCCTCAACTTTATCTCCAGTGCAAACGAATCCACATAAATATTAGGTGTAGTTAACAGATCAGAAGAGAGTGAGAACTTTGATAATAGGAGGTTTGGATAACTCACTAGGGAGAAAGAAAGTGCATGATGATGTCCAGTAATACTGGAACAGAGCTATCTGAACTATATTTGGCTTATGAAAACTTAAATGTGCAACCTTGTCAGACCATTACCTTTTATTGCCACAAAAATTCTTCAGAAATTAACATAGAAATCAAGCTGTATGCAAAAAGGGATCAGAAGAGCAATTTTTAGCCTCCTTTAGGGTTTACAACAAATACATTCTTTAAGCAGACTGGGTAGTAAATGACTGGTATTATTCCATAGTTATCAGTCCTTAAAAACATTTAGAGAAGAGGAATGCAGTAAGTGACCTCTGGACCAACACATCTAATAATCTAAGGGAGAACTGGACATTCATGAATGATGAAATCATTGTAAGAAATGTTTTCAGGATTATCAAGGTGCTGATTGTATAATTGCATCTCCAGAAAGAGTTATTGTTGGTCACATAAGTAAGGAAATTTAAATCCGAGGAGCTACTTTGGTTTAGAAAAGCAAAAACACTGCACATCCAGCAGGCTTGGCCTTTCTACCATGGCAAAGTTTTTTTTTATACTAGATAGATAGGCTGGGCTGTCTTCTGTTCTGAAACAGACTTCATCCATGTATTAGTAGAATTTGAAAAACCTTCCAAACTGTCAACTTTCTTTGTCCACAATTGCTCAGAAGGCTGGATCTGAGCCACCATCTTAATTACTGACTGGGAGAGGAATTGCTGCAGTGACATAGGGTTTCCTTGTCCACATTTTCTTAATGGTACTGCTATTTATCTCTTCCCGTACCTTGGAATCCATTTCTTCTCAGGTTGTCATCAGGTAGGTGCTGTATATATTCACTAGCAGAGTAGAGATTTTATGGAAATTTAGAAATGTATATATACAAATAGGATATCTTGAAGGATCATTAGAAAGCTTGGATTTTCAAAGCTATTAAATGCAACAGTGTACAGATGTCCATATCAAGGTTAAATGGTTAAATAAGGGAAGGGGGGAGTGAAAACCTTACTGTTGAATGTGGTTTGAAGGCAACCATGGATTTTCTGGTGTCAGTACAGTTAGAGAGGAATGAAACTAAATAGGGATAATGAGGATAGCTCAGATAAATTCAGGTACAGTTTGCATACAGTCTATTTATAGGATGCTTTCTCAAGCTAAGCCTATGAACCTTTTGAAGTTTGCCCGTCACTACTTTCAGACCAATTAATGATGTACATCCAATCCCATTCTGAGATAAGTAAAACAATAAAGCAAACAAAGATAATTAGTCTCTGGAGCATGTAAACAAATAAAGTAAATCACTTGCAAATCACTTGTTTCTGCTTACTTTTGTATTTTCGTTGCAAAAGTAAAAAAGAGCATTTACATTGCATATCTACATAATGCTAGAGCAGTGCTGAAAAGTGTAGATTATACTAGTCTGATTTTGAGACAACTTCTCAAAGATTAAGCACCTGATCCTGAAACATCACTGTCAGTTGCTATATACACAGAAGATTGGAGTAAGAAGGTTAAATAATTTTGCTCATGGAGATAAAGGTCTAAATGACGCTTCATAAATAAACAAAAGTCACTGCTTCCAAGTTTACAAGGCTAAGTGAAAGCATTAGTGGAGCTGGAGAGCAGCCCAAGATGTCCAGGGTAGTGGCTATAGGATGAGGGACCTTGACCCAGCCTCAGTGATGCATCTTAAATTTTACAGACCTGAATGTGGCCTTTAAGTGCAAGTAACCAGAAGAGTTCCTGGATACTAGTTGCTTCTTTTTTTTTTCTTTTTCTTTTTTTTTTTTTTTTTTTTTTTTTTTTTTTTTTTTCTTTTTTTTTTTCCCCCTTTTGGTGATTGGATGATTCAGGTGAGGAAATATTCGTGGGCTTTTGTTCACGA
>JANHGL010010453.1:87660-104786 GCA_024611195.1 Ceyx melanurus
CTGAGCAGCCTGGTCTAGTTAAGGGTGTCCCTGCTCACTGCAGGGGGGCTGGACTAGATGACCTTTGGAGGTCCCTTACGGCCCTAAACTTTCTATGATTCTATAAAATTTAGGGTTATATATTACATTATTTATACTTTTATCGGAAGATGTTATCTTACTGGTAATAAATATTAAACTCATCCTAATTGCTGCGTCTCCAGTTGTGGTTTGGCCAATCTTAAATTCTGGAAATCCATGTTAAGACTCTATATTAGCTATTGTGAAAGTAAATGTCTCAACATTTATTTACATACTCAAGAATTCCTACTGAACTGAATGGGAATATATCTTCCTAAGTGTTCAAAGAATTTGCTCACACCTACCTTATACAGAAGTAAAAAGATACAGGATATGGGAGGAAGAGCATACAACAGTGAGTTGAGTTAGTTAATAAAAAATATTGAAAGGACCTTTACTAGAGCAGTTAGAGATTCCTCTCTTTCCACTTTTTCTCCATCAACCCGGCTGATTGTGGTGCCTTTTACAAATTCTTCTCTTTGCATGTTGAAGCTCTAAGAAATAGTATTAGAATAATATACATCTTTTTCAGATGAGAATTAAATGTAAATTATTTTATAAGGCAAGGAATGCCACTGAGAGGGAAGTATTAATGACTTCCACATATTAGTCCCCAGTGAATTTGTTTGATTTCTTGTACAAAGAATTTGAAATAAGAACTCCCTAAATCCATGTTGAATCCCCCAAGACCTGATTAAAAACTATTTTTCTGTTTGTTTATAAAAAATCCCAACCAATTTACTCTTGCCATAAACACACTCTTTAATCCCATGAAACTGTGATAAGCTTTTTAACTTTTATATTCTAAAGTTTTAGTTTAAGCATGGTTCCCTCTCCTAATTATGCATATTTTGATTGAAAACTGTAAGGGAAAGATTGTCTTAGTTAAATCATTTTGTAGTTAATAGGCATATTAGTTTTAGTACAACAAGCTGTAGAAATAAAGTAATACCTCGCCTCCCCGTTTTCAGATTGCTGTGTAGCATCACCTGCCTGAATTAGGACATAATAATGAAATTGTATTTTAAATGTTGAAAGTCACGTTTTGAGATGGTAACAAATATGATCACAGTAAGAGCGCTTCTGTCAAGAATTACTGGGAACATTACAGAAAGGCTGCACCAGATAATTGTGTAACCCCCTACTCTTAGTTCATGTTTCTACTACATTAAAAATTAAAGTACCTTTTTTAGCCTAAAAAATGAGCTTCTAGAAATAAATATTTGTAATGGTAAAATAATAAAAAAATAATAATAATTATGATGCTTATTATTAGAAAATCAGTTCTGTTTTATGATATTTTTTTGTAAAAATAAAAAATTGCCTTTATTTATTTTTACAGAAAATGCAATTCAGGCCTTTGGCAATGGTACTGATGTGAATGTGTGGCAGCCAATCTTACCAGTACAGACCACTACAGCCACAACTACAACAGCTTCCAGACTTAAAAACACAGGTTCAGAGACCACCAACAATGAAATTCCCAACCACAATGATTCACCAGCATGTGCAAACCTGCAGGTAAGAGACTCTTGGACTTTTTGTAGTGCTTAAATGAAAGTTTTCCATAGCTGTGTACACAGAGTAGTCTTCTGCTGCGTAAATAGAGGCCTGCTTAAAAGGAAGAATCTGTTTATTCCCATGTTGTAGTTAGAAGACTTGTAAAATACCAGATATGCTTATTTTAAATCCAAAACATGGATATTTCAAAGTGGACTTTATTACCTCTCTGATTCAGAAACAGAGCATAGCATTTGAATTGTTATTGTGGGTTTGGATATGAGTGTGGCATTCTCCAAATCTTGCCAGGATATGTCAGATTAAATTAATCCCCCAAGTAATCCAAATTGAGAGGGAACTCTTAATGTCAGCTAGCACGTCCTGCTGCCTTCTTTCATGTGTTATTTGCAGTAAATTTAAGAGGCTTTTTTGGCCAAATAGGTCTCAGTATTAGAGAACACGTGGTGCCACAAACTTCATGGTGAAGAAACTGGGCAAAGGTAGAAGCTATTTTGAATCAGGCACCTTCCTGAACTGGGATCAAGGTTGTGATATGCTTTTGTCCAGTGGCTGTTGCAATTTTCTTTGGCACTTAATTAGACTATTCATGGTACGTCATTGATTCTGGATTTAAGGAGGCTCGTCACTTGCTGAAGGCAGTGTATGCAGCTCTTAGGAGGTTTGAAGTTCATGGGCAGGAGACAACTGCAAAATCAAGGCATGAAAAAAGGGTAATGGGGGATGTAAGCTGAAAACATTCTTAGGCCAAATTAAAATCTGGGGTTATAAAAATTTCTGATGTTTTAAATGCAAAATTTGGTTAGGGATAGATCAGCTTGGCCTGTTTTCTTTCTTTACAGAAGGAAAATGGTCATTTGACATAGATTAAAGTGTTCAAGGTCTTGTTTGGTATTAAGATAACTTTTTTCTTGGGTTCACAAACTCTTCCACACATTTAGCTTAATTATATAGCCATACAATATATCCACATTTCACTTTCAAAAAAAAAGATTTTGTATTCTTCACATTAAATTGTATCAGTGTCCATGTTCACTAAAATGGACAGTTAGTATCCCTCAAAAATGTTTGGGGTTTTTTTTTCCTGCACACTATCACCTTCATCCTTTTTTGCTTCATTTATTTTGTATTGACAAATTTCATATGAATCAACATTTTTTCAGAGGCATTACAGACACAGAATGTATACAGGGTTAATGTTAGATAGTGTTGAGTTCAAGTCCTTCTGTTTTAATTCTATTTTTCATGTCTCTGCATTCATTATTAGTTAAGCGTTGTAAGTTATTGATGAAAGGGAGATAGTTACAGGCATATATTTCTATATAGAGTAGTAATTTCACCAAATAGAATATGCTAAAAAAAAAACATAACTTTTTATATCTGAAATGAATTCTCTTGCATTTAAAGCAATACCTTTGTGGGATGTTACTAATTCACTTCATGTTATATTGAAAAGTTGTTTTATAGAAGATACCACATTTTCCTTGACTGTTTGTACAGTCCCCTATAGAGTAAGGCCTCCAGATTCTACCAAACTACACATGATAAATAATGAACTGAAGAAATGGCAACTTACCAGAAATCCCATTGGATTCAGTTTGAATTGTAAATGTTTCTCAAAACCTGAATAGATGTTCCCCTGTTTTGAAAGTGAATTAAATTCTTCCCTCTCCTTACTCCTGTTAGTCTGGCATTTTGAAGTCATGTTTCCCATGAGTTTATCATCACTGGTTTAAAGCTATGTCATTACTTCAAGCATACCCCTAGACCACTTTACACAAGAAGTAAAGGTCTGTAGGAAAAACAACTTCCTTGAAATGAATGATGTTTTGTAGAAACTGTAGATAAGTCTGCAGTAGGTCACTGAAGTTATGTGAGTGAAGCACTTTTGTGAAATACAACGTTTTGGAGCTCACTACTGCCTTGTGTCAGAACTAAAACACAAAGGAAAACCTCTTGTATTTTAATGTGTTTTCAAAAAAAACATAAAAAGCAAAACCAAACCACCCTTACAAATAGAGCCAAAACAAGCCCACACTTCTTTAAAAAACAAACCTGTGTTTGTAGGACAGTATGGTGCCACTTTGCATGTGAGACTGAAACCTCAATGCATATTTTACAAAAGAACTGGAGGCATTGATATCACACTTGGAGATGTGTATTCATTCCAGGGCTCTCCTCCTATGAAAAATATGCCTTTGTAGTATTTTGAAAACATGAACTAGTGCAACTAAAAGCAATCTGAAGGGCTTTGTTACATACTTAGCAGCTGAGCTGAAAGGTTTCAAAAATGTAATATAGCCTAAACACTGTGGAAAGTAGAATTAAAAGCATTAGTCTCAGCACAAAATGAAGAGAGGGGATAAAGTAATGACCACTGAGATGCTACAAGACTGCATATCCTAGTTAGTGGGTTTAAAAATACACAAAAGGAAGAAAAAGCAGGAAGTGATTGATTAGTATTAATTGCCATAGGAATAAACAAATACTATCCTCCTGGGGTTGTAATATATAGGGCACTAACCCAATCTGCCAAGATTGTCACTGGCTGAGTAATTTTTGATATAATTTTTTCTGACTTGTTCTGAATGGGTGTGTGAAAAGCAAGAATGCACTAAGGGTTTTGTCATTGTGCCATGTTCTCCTGCACACATGCAAACGTGGAATCAGAAGGGTTGTGAATCCTTAAAATAATGAGATACTCCTTGCTTACCTGTACTCAATATTTATTTCTAATAATTCTAGAAGACTTCTATATCTAAATAATTTTTGTGTCAGTGATACTCTTTAGAAATTGTTCTTCATTTCAGTTTATCTTTGCTGTAAGAATTGACAGGTCTCTTATTATGATGGTATGTTATTATTTTAAATTCATACAGGTAAATTTTTTATATATGCTTTATGTATAACATATTCTTTCTTTCTAATCCTGAATTAAATCAGCACTCCAGCTTTGCCAGGAATATGCTTAACTTTGTCAAGCATCCTATAAAATCTTTTGCAGACCTGGCTTCTAAAAAAGCTTGCTAAACACAGAGAGTAAATAGTGGTTAGTTGTGTATAAAATGCTAAATTCAAGTATTTTTTGAGGTGCTTGACATCTTGAAAAGGATTCTCAGCAGCAAATAAAACTAATTTATAAAATACTGTGAAAAAAATAGATTAATGCCTATAACATGCTCCTTATACAGGCATATTTTATTAAGTAATTGCCATCCCTATCTTTTTTTCTTTTTTTTTTTTTTTTCTGAGATCTTTAAGGTTTTCTTTTTAACTGACATGTTTCTTTATCCTTCATTTTCAATTATTACTTGTGTTCAGTATACCAGTCAAAAAATAGTTATGGTCTTTCAGTCTTGCATCATATCACCACTGCTTAAACCGTCATGTTGGATTATTTGAAGGGAACAAAAGAATGAATTTGGATGTGTACTCACACTGTGTATTCTTCAAGAAAAATGCTACTTCTGCATTTAGAAGAGATGCATGGAACTGAAAGATGATAATGAAATAAACTTCAAGTGATAGATTAGACTAGATTAGACAAATTGTTACTACAGTATCAGCAAAGATAAATATAACACTGAGGCTTTCATATGGGGTTTGCTGTGATATTTAGGCATCATTTTGCACAAGACAAAAATTATGGAAGTCAAGATAGTTAAGAATGTTTAAATAGAAATTTATGCTTCAAAATGCATCACCCCCCTAGCTAGTTCTATGCTTTGTTTTCTCATGGTAATTATGTCTTGTTCTAGTTAACCTTAGTTCAGCATTCAGAAGGAATTTAACTTTTTAAAGGTGCTTTTGAAAAAGTGTAAGAAGTGGACACATGTAGTTGAGATACATGGCCCTTCAGTCTGAAGACAAGTACTTTTCAGATGAGTTCTGTATATTGTCTTTGTATTCTCAACAGAAAAACTAAAAAAAAAAACCAAAACCCAACCATCAAACAACCCATAGGAGATAGGAATTAAAAAGCTCATTTTGTGGAGAACAAGGAAAAGAGAAATCTAGATACTTAAATATGTCGAGTAGTGAGTGTTTAGACCAGACATGGGTCATATTGCAAGCTGTTCTTCCACAGATTTACATAACTCCACATAAATTTGGGATTTTAGAAAGTATCTATTATGAGGGGTGCTAGAATAAAAACATGAGACAAGGCTGACAGTTCTCAGAAGAGACCAGGACTTAACCATGACCTCAGACTGTGACTGTGCTTTTCTATCTGTTGCTGATATTCAGCACTCTGCAAGGATCTGCTAATCTGGTATTTGAAATACTGTCAGTAATCATTTAATGTATCTTCCCATGTGCTAAATATCATTATTATAAAGCATTGTGTAGGTGTTTGGAGAGGGTTAAAAGCTTTGGTGTAGTGTTCTGAGGATCAAGACACAGCAGGTGTGGAGCTTCTTGTACTGGTAACTAGGTGGTGGGTGAACGTAAGCAGGAAACATGGGCAGCATGTAGGTGTGTTGTTGATGAGGGGATAGTAAGGTGCCAAGTATGATGGCACAGAGACAAAGGGAGCTTGATTAACCTCTGAGCACCACTATTAACTCACCCATGAGCCTGGTACCATCTTTCCCAATCCCTTCACATAGGCTGTGATCTTTTTTTTCTGTTAAAAACAAGCACTGTCCTTTCAAATGCCCTGCCTGCTCTGTCCCTCAGAAGTCATTGAACCTCTTCCTCCAGGCATTGCAACTACTCAGCAATTTACAGTCTCGAGCAAAAGATGGACAGGAATAGAAAACTCCCAATGCTGTGCCAGAACAAAGGAAAGGAAAGAGGAGAGGAAAGAAAAAAAGGAAAGAAAAAATGAAAGGAAAAAGGAAAGGAATAGTATTGACTAAATGTTTCATACTAAAAGATTTAAATTTACCTCATATTTTCAGGATTAGCTGACAAAATGGGGTCAGCCTGCTCATACAAGTGGTTTAGAGAACACCTATTGACAGCTTTTCTTCTGAGAAAACAACATCTTTAATTGGCTTCAGTAGGAATTCTGTTATACCTGTAGAAGTCTTGTGTGCTTTGCATGTTCAGATTAAAATTTGACGGTTCAATCTTTAATCTTACATTTCTTATTTGTGGAGTGCTGAAGAAAATGGTGTTTTTTACCAAAATGGAGACTACTTTCCCCATTGATTTCACTGATGCTGATTTCTGTGAAGTTAATCCTTGTTTCCCTCAGCACTATGCTGGACTGGGTCCTCAAAAAATATGGATGTATAAAATTCCCTGTATTAATTTACTGCATGGCTCTTACACCTTTCAGATAGAGCCAGAGAAGGTCAGGTCACCATGAGCGAGGGACAGCTTTGGGTTTTCAGTCTGTTTGCAGGACCTCAGTGGCCAAAGGCTGCTTTACAGTGAACATACACATATGTATGGACTAATGATATTATGATGTAGACTGCTCCCACACAGAGCAAGGCTGTGCCTGTGTTGTTCACCTTCTTTGCCAAAGAATTTCAGGACCACACAAGATAGATAATTTTCAAGCTTGTTGAAATCTTGCTGAAGTTAAAGGTCTGATTAATATAGCTGATGAATTTCTATGTACAGAGTGTCTTCTGCCTCTTTTTGGAACAGCAGAGGAACAGTTTGAGGATGTAGCCAAGTATCATACCCTATAGACTCAGATGTCTCATACTAGTGTCAGTGTTGCTATGAAACATCAGCTATCAGTAGTCAGTAGAAAACTGGCCTTGGTTAAACTTGATCATTGAACGGTGAGCCCCCTTGCAAGATCAATCATATTTTGTGGAGTAAAATACAGGCTAAGTCTCTTTGACAGTGTAAGTCAGCACATCACTTGTTATCATCAGAGCTACACAGATGTACACTCAATGTTCAGTCTCTTTCACTGAGAGCATGTAGAGCTCTCTGTAACACTGGACCTTATATTTACTTTATAAATTTAAGAGTATTATCTCTCTGATGAAACGTGTTTCATGTTGGAAGTCAGGTGTAATAAACTCCTGTTACTGAAAGACAGAAAAATGGTTTATTTTGCATATTAGAATTACAGTTAAAATTATGGTGTTTTGATTAGCGTGCTCTTCATTATGCCGAAATATTATGCATGTGTACTGCTGTAGAGCATAATACTTTAGAATTATTTCACCAGTGATAAAATATTTTACAGTTCATTTAAAAAAAAAAGTTTTAATAGTCTAAGGATCTTTAGTGTATTATAATAATACAGCACTTTATAGCAGACTGTAAAACTCCAGACTACAGTTTTAGGTATCATGCAATTTTGTTTTATAGTTTAATAATTGTTCAATTGAAAATGAGTATGAGGTTAATAAAAAACAATTTAATGACTTACAAAAATACAACTTTATTAGAATGTACTATACACCTTTACAGAAAATGGAGATTTCTATGGACAGATTATAGTTCTTATCCTCAGAGAGAATTTTGCAAATTATTACTGCTAAAAGCAGATGTAGCATTTGCAGTGTTCCCCTAAGCCACAGTTGTTTCTGCATTTCACAGCAGTATCCTCTTACAGGAATACTCACAGAAGTACAAAGTGCTAGAATAAACTGGAATCAGAAAATCGGATCACATCAGATAAGCCAAATCAAGCTATTCATAGCCCATGCTATTGCTTTATGCGGTTCTTCATCATATTAAAGGTATTCTTAATGTCAGCCAACTTTACTTCTCAATCAAATATCTGGTCTATCATGTATTTCCCTTTTAAAACAGCTCTCTATAGGCTACAAAAACCAGCCATAAAATGGAGCACAGTATTGTAATTTAATTTTAAGGCATAGCTACTGCTAATAAAAATTCTAGGTCACTGCATTGTGATGGTAGATGTTTAATCATATTGTCTTTGAAGGTATAGTACATAATATATTGTGCATTTATGAGACTTCACAAAGTGCTTTGTTGAAGACATATTGTTTGCTGTTAGCAAATACTAGGTTTTAGCCATGACTCTGCTTCCTTTTATACTTGTTCAAGTGAAAGTAACTCTGGTTATGCCAGCAGGCTGACCGCGATGCAAAGTAAGTGCAGCCAAAAGTGATCATGCCACTAGGTTTCTAATGGAACAGAGAACAAGAATAGAATGCTTGAAATCATTAGTACCTTTTAATTTTAACTGGAATAGCTTACAGGAGTCCTGCTGACAGATCAGAATCCCATCCTACTGGCTATTTCTCAGGCTCTTAATGAAAATGTACTCCTCATCTTAAAAACTCAATGAAATTGGTGTTAACTTCAGGGAAGCTAAGATACCACCTCATAGACTTTATTTATTCTGAAAACCACATATTGTCTTTAAGTGCTCTAGAAAAAATACATACTATATTAATATAAACTATGTTGATGCATTATCCTCAAAAACTATATCCACAGAGATACATGATGAAAACCAAAGTGAAAGGTTGGTACCTTCTCAAATATTTGATACGCTTGTCAATACACAGGTGGTGCTAAAGTATGAAAAGCAGTTTCCAGAATAGATTAAATTTAACAAATAAAATCTTTCTTATCAGTTCTGTCATTCTTGCAAATAATTTTTACTTTCTAGGCAGGCAAAAGAATCACACATGACTTTTATATTTGAAATACATTTCTAAACATTATTGAAGCAAGTATTGATGGTTTTGTTTTGAAGCGTGACAGTTTAAGAGAAGTGATGGTGTGAGGGCTGAATTTTTGGATTTGAAACACAGATGCATACAGCTTTACAAATTACATGCCTTCTCTCTCTTGTGCAGAGGGGATGAGGAGGAACAACAAAATTTGTTGCACAACTTCCTTGTTCCATGGGGGGAAGGCTCACTACTGGAGAGAGGCCCTGATGTGTTGTGTACAGTCCTGGTGCAGGGTTGTGACCCTTCTCCCTGAAATCTCCAGAGGCTGGAGAGATTATTCCAGAACCTGGAGTTAAGGCTGTGAGTTTTCTCACAAAATGTTTGTTCCCTGGTATTTTTATGAGTCCTTGCATATATGAGAGGGTAGAGGAGAGCTCATAAATGTATCTAAATTGCACTATAATTCCCTGATTTATGTCACCCTTGTTGTCTCTTACAGTCTGCTTTTGAACACTTTTGTTGTTCTTAGTAATTAATAGATTGTTTGCATAGATGAGCTCTCTGTTTCCTAGAGCACACCAAACCTCTGCTGTTGTTTTGGACAAGTGGTTGGTTGTATTTTGCCTACAGCTACAGCAAAGTGTGAACCACAGTTCACTGTCATGCTCACAGCTCTGTCAGATTTATTTTCAGTCTAAAATAATTTGAAGGAAGAGAAGAATTGGGTAGTATGCAGAAGCCACTACCCTGTTGTGGTATGTCCTGAGCAGTTATCGGGCAAATAGAGGTCTCCACAAGCCTCAAGAGCCTTGTGCACATGTTTGACTCTTCAATACTTAGTAGTTACAAGTGTTCAGATTGGTTTGTTGCTGGGTTTAACTGTATCACTGCAAAGAATGTAGTAGAGTTCAAGCATTAGAAGAAGGTGTATGAATTTGAGTATTCCAGTGCACAGAAAAATAGAAAGGATAACCTGATGTTACTCACTGGACAAAAAATGGACTAGAAGGCATTCACCATATTCTCTCATTTACACATCTTGAATAACAGGCAAATTGTAGAAGTGGATGTGGCAGCACTTTTCATCCTCTTACACTCAGACTCATGGCAACATTACTTTCCCTGGCACAGAACTGTAACCTTTTCCTCTGGAGGTCTAAACTTCTCTGCTGTACCAGCATTACACTGCTTTTCAGAGATATAGATTCCCTTAAACTTACATACCGATAGCAGCTCTAAACACAAAAACTCTTTTTTAAACATCTTCCTTGGAAACCTACTCTTGGAAACCATCACTATTGAAAATAATAGAAATTCAGGAAATACACTATTTTGTCATGGAAAGTTCCCCTTCAAGAACTGATAACCAAGAATAGTTCTGCCTATTTATGTGACGTGTTGTTAGACTATTAGTCTCAATTTACTGGCATATGTACCATCTCTGAAACCTCACTTCCAGTTAACCATTAATCTTTATTAGATCCTTTTCTTATATGTCCTTTCATATTTTTTTTTTCCCCATCCTTCTTCTTGTAGATCTGTTTGGGCAATTCTACTGCCTCATAGATTTATTCTAGTATGAAATTTGTCAGTATGCATTTTTCTCTATTCCCTCTAATGATGTGATGCCTAAATGCAGATTCAAGGGGAAAAAAAAGACTGCACAGACGAGATGTTGAGCCCATATGGCACAGGAGTCACCACAGCATCCTGGCCTGTATCACAAACCATGTGAACAGCAGGAGTAGGTAGGTGGTCGTGCCCCTGTACTCGGCACTCGTGAGACCACACCTTGAGTACTGTGTCCAGTTTTCGACATCACAGCACAAGAAGGACATTGAGGTGCTGGAGCAGGTTCAAAGAAAGGCAACAAGGCTGGTGAGGGGTCTGGAAAGCATGGCTTGTGAACGAAGGCTGAGGGAACTGGGATTGTTTAGTCTAGAGAAGAAAAGACTGAGAGGAGACCTTATTGCTCTCTACAGTGACCTAAAAGGAGGTTTTAAGTGAGGCTGGTGTTGGTCTTTTCTCACAAATTACTAATGATAGAATGAGGAAATGGTCTCAAGTTGTGTCAGGGGAGGTTTAGATCTGATATTAGGAAGAAATTTTTTACAGAGAGTGGTTAGGCAGTGGAACAGGATGCCCAGGGAGGTGGTGGAGTCACTATCCCTGAAGGTGTTTAAAAAACATATAGATGTAGCACTTGAGGCTCTGGTCTAGTGGTTAAAGAGATGTTAGGATGAAGGCTGGACTTGATGATCCTAGAGGTCCTTTCCAACCATAGTAATTCAGTGATTCTATGATCACTTGCTGGGCTGTCTTGGGACCTACAGTGGGGAAGGGACTTGGGGTTCATTGTGGCCATACTGGGGTACAATTGAAAGATTGGAGTAGGTCTGTATTTTGAATTGTTAAAATATTTTAAGGCAACCCTGCTTTCTTTTACTTGAGGAAAGAGGATACATTGCCTTCCTCTGCCAACAGCAAACCCAAGTACATGAAGTATGTTTGTGAATATAGTCATTTGAGCCTAAAGAGGCAATTACATGACCTGATCAAATTCTGCTGTTGTTTATACTCTTGTAAAAATAATCTATCCTTAAGTGTATGTTGTAATTACATTTCTTCTTATATGTATATAAATAATTCTTTTATATTTCTACATAACCCATAAACTAATGATCTTAATAAGTAAACTACCCAGGCTTGCAGTTGTGATGTGGCAGATAGGACCAAAAGCATTTCAGTATTAATAAAGATTTTTTAGGAATAGTTTCTTCCTTGTAACCATCAGCAAATGAAATATAGAGAAGCCCTATGGAAACATTAATAAGTAATAATTCGAAATCATACACTGGTGACAAGGCAGCAGAGCTGCAAAAGCAGTATAGTATTGAAGAGCTAAAATTTGAAACTTCTTCTGTAGCATAGCTACATTTTTCAAGTAGTCAAATCAAGTTTGTAAGACAGAAAATGAAACACAGTCTTTTAACCATATACTCAATTAAAACATTAATGATAACAAATCATCTGAACATAAATGTATTTTGTTCTGCTCTCATTTTACTTACAGTCTTCACAGTAATTTAGTAATCAAATACTGGAAATAAATCATACCCTTTATCTCCTACTTACTTTTTATCCCTATGACTTCTAATCAGCTGTCTTACCTGAATAATAGATCTCTACAGTGCCCTCAAACCATCTAGTCTGCAGCATTTTTCAACTTGCTATCAACTTCCAGAATATCAGACACTGTCATTCATTTCATTTCCTTGCCTTCAAAATCAATAGGAGTTCAAAATGGTTTAGTCTATATTTTGGAGGAGAGCCTAACTATTTCACACCAAATTGTAGTTCTAATCAGTAGACTTGGCCTAATAATCCCACTTCAGGTTAAGCCCTCCTGCGTGCTTAGCTCTTTCTGTGAGCCACAAGTAAACAGACTCACTGTTGTGCAAAATGCAGGATATTTTTTCATAGGTTCACTCAGTGTGTGTCCTAAAGAATTATAGGATTATCCTCCCTCATGTCTTTCTTAGAACAGAATTAAGTATTCAGGGCAGTAATTTACTAAATACTGCATTACATGGTGCTGCTTTATTTTTCCAGATTGATGTTTTCAGAAGCCTCAGGTTGCCTCTAATTCAAGGCTATATATGCATTATCACATGCACATAAGCATTTAGATATACTGAATTCATGCTCAGATTTGAAATGTGTGCATTCAGATTTGTTATGTGCATGTCAGGTAAGATGTACCAGATAGGATCTAAATAGCTACCTGCAGTTGTAAGTACTTAATTTGTGCGGATCCATTCCTAAATTTGTGTCTGCACAAATGAAAAAAAAAAAAAAAAAAAGTAGTTTGATCAGAACTCTTCCAATTGACAGCATTTAGTGGTTTTTGGTTTTGTTTTTGTTTTTTACAATGGCTAGCCCTCCTCTAGAAGAACGTGTTGATAGTTGCATGTATCCAAGGTAAATTCTTGAAGACCTCTGTGTAATGAATTCTATGTCAGCATGTCATTCTGCACATTTCAATCACATATGCACTGTAATTATCTGGTTCTGAGGGTAAATTTAGGGATCTGTTCCTGCAGGGAACTAAGTGGCTGTATACAATTTCAGAAGTCAAATGCAAATTCAGATGGAAATATTTCCCTTTTTTCATACTAATTCTGAACTTAATTAGTTTGACAAATTCCTACAACCATTTGCAGAAATCATACTCTCATCAAGAACTGGCCTAACCCCTGTTACTTTTGATTAAGATCTCCTGATTATTCCTAAGGATTCAGTCATGGTTGTCTGCAGTTGCGAAATTCGGTTGTTACAGGCACAACAGAAATGTTTAGATAAAAAAAACACTAGTCTATACTCAGAGAACAGTTTAATGAGGATACTTATGAATCATTAATTAAGCAGAGGCTTTTCACCTTCAGGCTGATGGCTCAGACACAATGTTGTATTTAAGATCAGTACAACTCTGCTAAGTGCCTTCAGTAAGAGATCTATGCTCTTTGGGAGCTGGACTGGTTGTCCTACATCCACATCACAGGTGACCCTAAAATACAAGTCATTCTGGTTCATGTGAGTGTAACAGGGGACTGGACTCTGGTGTTTCATGAACATTTAAAGAGAGCAACTGGCAAAGCTGCAGCTCCAAATAATCTCCAAGCCAGTGAGGCGCATCTGCTCATATATGCTGTGCAAGTGCTCATTCATCATCTGCTGCCCTTTGTTATGTTCAAAGCCTGTTGTAGTGCAATTACATTCATCCATGCACAGCATATCAGAAATATGATGTCCTGTGCTGTTCAAGTGACCACTGAGTGTGAGCAGCATAGTGATATTGATAGCTCTGATCTCTTTTAAGAATGCAGTTTTCAAATACTGGAGAGGGTAATACATTTCTCATGGGGACATCTCAATACACTAGTACAGTATCAGTGCTGGTTGTGTATATGCAGCCTATATATTAACAGGCTGCATATAACATATGCATACAATACACAAATATTAATATACAGTAGACACATTCTGAATTATACACATGCTTCATCTGTAGTAATACCATCTTCATTCTGACTTTCCACCCACTGGTCTGGAGGTAACATAAGAAGCCCTATTGTCGCTGTAGTTGACACACACTCAGATGTATTTTTTTGGATGTTCTCTCTCTGGAAAATTGATGACTATGTATTGACACTAAAACTTGTTATTAAGATAGAGCTGATGCTTGTGAGTATTAGATGTAGAAGAACCAGATGAAGAGTGTTACGTAGATCACAAATAGCTTGGTCTGTGTTCTACTTGCCTCAGCTCAGTACAGAACTATTAACAAAACTGTTATGCACTAGGGAGATACTTGCTGCCAACCACCATCAATAAAGGTTCTCTTCAGATCCCATTCTTAAGATGCTTTTATAGGTGAAACCTTCTAATCTCTCTCTTGAGTCCCACTAAAGGATGTTAAAATTTGGTAGCATAGAGCACCTTCAAGATTTCTTGTAGGGTTTGCAATGGAATTGGAAAAATCTGAGCATATAGGAGAACTGTCCCCGTTCATCTCACAGGAAGGGAAATGAATGGCATGGGGAAACATCCTGAGTGCTTTGCAATGTTATGAACCTATATTCCATTAATTCCTCGGTCTCTTTGATGAAGTGCACTGCCTGAGGTGCAAATTAGTGCCATTTTTGAGCATTGAACCTGTCCTCTTAAGAGAAGAAGTGCTCCAGAACCGCCTCCTCATTTCAAAAATACTACAGAATAGTTGTCAGTATTGACCTGAGCTAGATTAAACTAGCTACCTCGGCATATAAAGCTGTATATCCCATTAATAATCCCCTGAACTATCTGGTCTGCCACAACATAATACTTCAAAAAGTAGGCAAACTAGTCACAATAAATCTTCAAAAGCTTTTTCCAGTCCAGTATGGAAACCTTGAAAAAAAATATACAAAGTGATTCTGTTGATCTCCATTACTTGTATTAGCATTCATCTATTTCTGTTTTCTGGCTTTTTAAGTGTAAATATAAATGTAAGCCTTCTGTCATTCCATGAATGATTTGTGTGATGAAACAAAGCAAGATCATATCCTGTTAATACAATTTTGCATAATCTGATAATTAGTTGCATAATCTGGTTATTATAGGCTCAGATTTATTTTAATAGGTTTATAATTCTTAAGCATGTAACATTCACAATACTCTTTGTGTCTAAGAAATTGTTTCAGTGATGGAAAAGATTTCTCAGTACTTCTTATTAAGCTCAAATTCGAGGCCATACATGCAAATGATATTAAGAAGTTACTTTGGATTTTCGCTTGCTTCAGCCTGGCTAGTGGAAGAATTCCCGTTGGTGTGGTGGATCAGGGCAATAAAGAAGAAGGCACCTTTCTAATAAGGCCATGATTCTGCAGTCTTCTCTTACATTTCTTTGCTGATCTGAACTGTAGCTTCATTAGCTACAGTTCTAACTGTTGTGCGTGAGAGCGTCATTCATGTGTTAATAATGGATATGAAAAAGGGCACTCTAATACTATTCATTAACGTATAGTCCACTATAGTATAGCCTGTTAAAGAGAATTAGTGTTAGGATTCACTCCCAGTATTTTTGAGAAGGGTATAATTGGTATGTTTTTTCCTCTCCTTTACTCACTCCAGCAGGGGAAGAATGAATGGGGGATGTTACATCAAAGTCTCTTGCAAGTATTGAGTTTTAAGGTCCATAATGCAAGGGCCTTTTAATAACATTTAGGAAGCTGACAGGACAGACCAAGTTCTAGCTTAGCTAATAGGCATCTGTGAACAACAGCAACTGGACGTTTATTATTTTTAAGTCATGACTTAAATTTGTTGAAAAATGTGATTCTTGTTAAAAATGAAATGTGAACAATCAAAATTGTGATATTATTCTACTTCTAGAACTTAAAATACTATAAAAGCATATATTCTAATGAAAATAAAAAGATTATTATAGACACAGCAGCTATGTTTAACGTTTGTTTTACATTTTGCATTTAAAAAATCTTGAGTTCAGCAATTTGAACTTTGCCGAAGCATTAAGTATTAGGGTGGAATTTCCATGTTATGTGTGTGGCTCTGGCTGAATTCTTGGGGAATAACTGCTTGTCAAAGCAGCTGTACACCTCACTTATGGACTCACCTTGATAAATTTCTTTGCATCTCTCCAATATTTTTATCCTGAATGGTATTTTCAGTGCAAGAAAGGAACATGGATACTGAGGCGAGTACTGCAGTACATTGACTAAAATTTCAGCCTTGGCAGTTCTGAGGATACATCTGTGCACCTGCAGAATTCAGCTATGGGATTAGAAGAACAGGGAGAAAATGCTTTACATTTTTATTTCAGTGGCACTTCTGGAGAGCAGGTTGTGCCAGAAATGCAAAATTCACCAATTAATCCAAATCACAGATGTTCAAGATTGAAAAGACTTGATTTTTTTTCACTTGAAAGACTGATCTTTTTTTTTCTTTTAAAATAACTTTATATAATTGGACTCAGGTACAGTCACAGCCACACAAAAGTGGATGTAAGGAAACTAATACATTGTGCTTGAAATGTGTAAACATTGAGGAGGGGGAGGGCATAGCTGTGCAATGGGTGCTCAGCAGAGTGCCTAGTTTCTTCTGTCTTTCTGTGAAAGGTTACTGCAGTATCTGCAGCCTTTACTTTTGCCTCCCTGTAATTGCAACAAAGTCTTTTGTTATCTCGAGTGTTTTTGAAACCCTTTTAAAGCTTTCTGTGTTTTCTTTCTGTGCATAAACATGCCAGTATTCACCAGACACATGCACACACACATGTGGTTAGTGAAAAGTAGTATTTTTAGTAACTTAACCTTCCCTTCCTTCCCTTCCTTCCCTTCCTTCCCTTCCTTCCCTTCCCTTCCCTTCCCTTCCCTTCCCTTCCCTTCCCTTCCCTTCCCTTCCCTTCCCTTCCCTTCCCTT
>JANHGL010010454.1:0-10697 GCA_024611195.1 Ceyx melanurus
TGATGGTTAAAAACAGCAAAAAAGCCACCAGACCACCAAAGCCCCCCCCACCCCCCCCCCCCCCCCCCACCCTCACCATGGGCCTCTCTCAGCACTGGGAAGAGGCAGAGCCCAGTTTGCAGGGGCAGAGCCCAGCAGCAGGAACCCAGCACTGAGCTCTATGTGAAAGCAGCAGCAGCAACCAAGGAATTCCTGAGTTACAGGGAGAAAAGATGAGGTTTTTTTCATTATTTTTCTGTCTCATGGGAGTTATAAAGGTGTCCAGTGTCTTCACTGGACACCCTTCTGCCCTGGAGTCAGTGTGGAGTTGCTGGGTTTAAGGGTTTATTTATTACAGCTATATTTGAGATAGCAGTTGGGAATAGATGGGTGCACATTCCTGCTCACTCCACAATATTCAGCTTATAAAAAAAAAAAGGCACAAGAAGCACATTCCTCCTCCTCCTTATCCCTAAAAAGGTGCCTTCCCTCCTCCCTCCCTGCCCAAAGCATCACTCTGGCTGTCACTGAACAAACTCCAAGTGCACAGTTTCCTCTTGGATCCAGCTGGCTCAGAAGCCCCTAGGATTAAAGGTTTCTGTTTGCATCATTCCAGTGCCTGGAATCTCACTGTTCTTCTTCATCCTCTCTCTATTTATAGTCAAAAGGATGAAATCATACTCTAGACTTGCTCTCTAGAAACCAGAGCAAGGTGAGATTGTCCTCACCCCACCCAGTGGGGTGTCATGGGGGGGGGACACTGGAGCAAAGAAGAGCTTGGGTTATGTTGGGAACAAAAAATTCCAGTTATGGATCCTCTGCTCCAGTTGTCAGGGAACAATTCAGCTTTTTTTCATAAGGATTCAAGTCCTCATGAGGACACTGGAGGGCACAGAGTGGGATCAGGGAAGGTGGCTCTTTGGTGAATATCCTGGTTATCATACTGAAAATGCACTGTAATAAATAAACTCATCCATTGCCTAGTCCTTAGCACTGCCTGAAATGACTCTCCTGCAGTTGCCTGGTTGGTATTTAATGTTTCAGCTGTGAAATCTCTCAGGTCTTTGCAGAAGGTTTGAACTCCTTTACACCTCCTCCAGAACCAGGCAGTATGGACATAAATTGCTCTGTACATTACCCAAGGCTGAACAGCTTCAGGGTTGTGGCTTCTCCTCTATTTACAATTCTAAGGAATTTACTCCTTTAGGCAGAAGCAGCTTCTCAGCAACAAGAAGGTTGGACAGAAGGACAGGGAGTGATCAGGGAAGGCAGAGCAAGTGTGTTCCTCACATCACTGTATGGTCACAGTGTTTGTTCTATTCCCAACAGCTCTCAGAGCTGCAGGGCTGGGACTATGGCAACCACACTGCTGATAAAAAAGCCAAGGAGAGGGGCTGAGGTGCCCATGGATGAATCCTACCCCCTCCTGCAGCACCCTGAGGAATTCATCTTACCCAGGGCAGAGGCTGATGGCAGCCCTGCCTCCAGCAACACCCTGCAAACACACCTGAGGGTTCCCAAACTCACAGTCCAGCTCTGACTGAAGGGGTGAAAAGGTTTCCTGAGCTAAACTGGTTCCAGCTCAACTCCAGAACAGCCAAACATCCCTCAGGCAGAGTGGCCAGAGGAGGAGTCAGGAGCTGGAAGTCCAGCAGGGCTCACCCCTTCTCCCTGGGCTTCCACTGGATGGCTCTGGAAGCACCAGTGTGGATGCCCCTCACCCAGGACACCACAGCCCCATGTGCATGTTCATCTAACAATGTTCTGGCTTGGAGCAGGGCAGGAGAGACTCCTGCTGCCCTCCTGCCAGGACAGCACAGGGTGCATGTGCAAGATCACAGCCACAGGCTTTGCTTCCTCCCCAGCAAAGCTTAACTCTCCCTTGACAAGTCATCCTGATCTCATTTAGCTGCCAAGAATGAACCCATCAAATTCCCAAATGCTCCTGGTTGTGCTCTAAGATGCTCCTGGTGCAGCCAGAAGCTGCACAGAAGCACTGCCAGGAGAATTACACCTCAAATCTCTCCCTTTGTCTCTATTAGAGACCTTTGTCTGCCCATTCTGACCCACACAGGGCTTCCTTCCTTCCTGCCCTCTGGTGATGTGACTGAGAACAGTTTGCAGGACACAAGGTGCCACTGATGCCAACACTTTGCCCCTGCCACCCTCCTGCTTTGCAGGCATAGAACAAGCAGGATCAGCAGGAGAAACTGGAACTGGACAATCAGCCCTGAAAAGCTCAGTTCTTGAGTCCCAGCATTGGGAGGGTACAGGTGAGTTGCTCTGAAATGCAACTTTCCCCTCTTTTCTTACTCTCAGAACATGCTGGGGACAAGTCAGTCTCTGTTTCAGGCACTGCCATTGCTCACAGGAGTTGTTTGACTCCTTGAGTCAAGTTGTTTTCTTGCAGCTGCAGCTCCACCAAAGTTACCCTGGATTCCCCTTATAACTGGAGGTTTCTTTTAGATCTCAAAGAGATTGATATATCAAAACCAAATGCAATTATAAAATAGAATAATATCCTCTTCTTGGAAGTGAAGCTGCCCCCTATTCCAGACTGCAGCAGGGTTTTTTGTGTCCTCAAAATACTGTTAATAAGTCCTACTTAAAAATCTGAGTCCTAATCTGCCTGTTGGGCACATTGCAAAGCTCTCAGCTGAAGATCTGCTCCCTGTCAGCTCCTCGTGGGCTCTGCCAAAAGGTTCTCCTCAGTTGTCTTCTGCAGATTTTAACATGAGGATGGCATTGTAGATCTTCAGGGCAGGCCCCAGCTTGACTTTGAGTATTTTCACGATGTCATTCTGGTTCAGGAGCAGGAAAGCCTCGCCATCTATCTGCTAGAGGAGGGAAACACAGGGGGAGAGGAGGGATTAGCATCCAGAGAAGGGCAGGATTCTCATTGCTGGTGGTTCAGTTAAACAGCACACTCTGAACTGAGGAATGCAAGTCCAGATGCAGGTCTGCTGACTGGAACCTGCTCTTTCTCCCTGGTTCTGCTCCTCCACCCCACCCTGTGAGCTCCCAGGCACTGCCCTCTGCAAGGTCTCAGATCTCATCCAGCAGCACCTCTCCTAGAAGCAGAGAAGCCCAAGTGTGGGCAAGGCTCAGGGAGAGACCATCGGGAGGACACTCATTCCTTTCTATTCATTCCACTTGATAATTGCTCTCTAAAAAGCCAACAACTGTCAAAATTCCTACAATCTGTGGCCAGGAATTAGATCAGGAAATTGAGAACACGAGTCTTCAGGAGGCAGCTATCCAAGAATTAATACATTACACTGATTTACAGTGATTAGCAACACAAAATCCCCATTTCCTAGTGCATTCATTCCACACTGTCACTGCACAGACTCTTCAACCCCTGTTAAGCTGTTTGGGGTAAAATTTAAAGCCAAATAAATTCCTTTTTTTTTTCTTTTTTCTTTTTCTTTTTTTTTTTTTTTTTTATCCCCCTTAGTTTTTGGTCAGCTCTGCTAAAAGCTTCACAGCTAAAAATTCCTGATGTGTGACCAGCTGGCTGCTGGGACACTATGCCCACAGACACCAACTCATTGTGCAAAGGAGAAACAGGAGGTTCTTGTGACACCTTTTCCAGTGTGAAAGGTATCACATGATGTAGAAACCATGGCAAAGATGTGTGATCTGTCTGGACTTCCATACACTCTCCCAATCCAGCACAAGGCAGCACTGGAGGAGATTCAACACAAGGAAATGAAAAACTACTGTGTGACAATGCAAGATGCTCCAGGTGGGAAATCATCACCCATTGTTTTAAGAAGAGGTTACAAATTTCCTTGGGTTTCCAAGAACATCCACAGAGACACCACAGAGCTGCTTGATGCTGCAGGGAGGAAGCCAAAGATTAATGGAGGAAGACAAACAGTGTCTCCCTCAGCAACTCCACTGCAATCCAGCTACAGAGAGTGACAGCAACTCATCCCCCTGCTCACTCTTCACCCCTGAGCAGACAACACTCAACTCACCCTGAGTGACAACCCCTCCTTTCCTGGAGTCCTCCTAACTGGGACTTTGTTGGATGTCTTGTGGACAAGGATACACTGAATACACTTGGACAAACACATCATTAAAGCCAAGAGCTGGGAGCCAGGAGATCAGGGCTCCCCTTCTCTAATCACCCAAGAGAGCCCTACGGAGTTCCTCAGCCTCCCAGTATGAACACTGGAAATGACAGTAGGGCTCCTGCTGTCACAATGTCCCCAAATCTTATTTTCCAGCTGTCTGGAGTTGACACTACTGCAACGAGCATGTTCCAAATAGCTTGGAACAAATGGGCTGCTGCTGAAATTAAATAATAGTCAAGAGTTGCAGAGAGCTCTGGCAAATAGTCCTGCATTTCAACCTGCTTTTGAGTCCAAGATTATCACCACGCCTCACTTTCACTGCCTCAAAGATGCTTGTTTGAAACAGACCTTGCCTGGACTGGACCTAGAAACTAGTACATCAGTGCCTGGGCTTTATTATTTCTTTCTCTGTTCCATCTTATTTGGATCATTCTAAAAATTCTGTGCACAATTTTGTTCCTAACGTAAGCACTGACTTCTCCTGCTCCCCCCTCCTGCCAAGAGAAGCCTGCAAGGGATTTATTTCTCCTAAACAGTGAGTGCTCAGAGGCCTGACTGCTGCTAATGGATGCCATGGAGGGGGGAGTTCAGCAGGCTCCTCACTCACACCTGACTTCTGGCCAAAGCCAAACTGCTCAAAGGGTTTGAATTTCAAGCTGACAATCTGAGTGGAGCATAAACCTGGATAAGAAGCCAAGCTCCTCTCAGCTGGCATGAGGAATCATACTTGGAGGCTGCAGCAAGTCAGGTCATTAAAATAGCTGAAAAGATGAGGAAACAGAGGCCCAGGGGACTGACATTGCAGAGGAGCAGTCACTTTGTGCAGAAACCCCCACGTAGATCTGGGCTGTGATGTGCTGATGCTGCATTTGTTTCACTGATAAATTTAGTTTTAACTCCAAAACTTTGTCTTCATTTCCTTCTTTTGCCCCTTGGTCATTTCCAAGTTGGATCTTGAGGTAGTGCTGATTTTGGAATGCCCTGAAGTTCTGGTTAAGGGTCCTGGTCCTGAAGCTCTGTCCATAAGGTACTTGTAGTTTCTCCTCATGAGAGCTGGGCTGGCAGAAGGGGAGGGATGTCTGTGCAGATTAATTAGGGGCCCATAAAGTGCTTCCAAGTGATACCTGCAATGTCTGTCTGTGGTAGCCAATGCACTCAACAGTGACTATGAGTCCAGGACCCATGTGAAATGTGCTGAAAATCACAGCAGCCACCCTCTGAGCCTGCTGAGGCTCCTCAGGAGCCACAGTGGACACACCATGAACAAGAAACAGGGTCCAGCCCCCACCTGGCAGCAATGACAGGACACAGGGCATGCTGGAGATGCTCCAATTTCCCAACCAGTTCAAAGCCAGGTTCTCCTCCTGCTCTCACCTCAGCCCATGGGGGGAAGGCAGTGGTTCCTGGGAAGCCCAGCTCCTGCCAGGCTCCCCAGGAGGAGCAGCCATATGTGCTCATCAGAGGGAGCAGATGAGAGCTTCACCACCATGTCTGACAGGACATCTAACAGTGCCAAACCCACCACACAACAGTCCAGACAGGATGTCAACCATAAGCTCAGTGTTTGGAACTGGAGGGGAGGGGAATTTAAAGCAATTAGCTGTGCCAAAATTGCCTCCTAAATGCCACAGGCTCTTCAAGGAGAAGGCCACTCATGTCTGTGTTCTCTGGGCTCCAGCTCCAGAGCAGCACCTGGCTGCCAGGGGCACAGCACAGAATTTGGGCAGCCTTCACTTACCTCTTCCTGGAAAACAGATGCTTGCTCTTTGCAACCAGGTAAGCTCTGGATAAAGTTTACAACCTGGAATGACAGGTGAGAAAAGAGAAAATAAGGATGATTACAATGTCAGGAATCCCCACAGAGAAAGGGTTTATTTCTGCTGGAAGTTCCAGAGGCAAGAATCTTTATAAACTTTAATACTTAACAACTCTCCCATTAGTGAAGGGTATGTCTGAGAAAAGGAACTGGGCTGCTGCTGCAACATCCCTGCAAAGTGAATTCTGCTTCCCAGTAATACTTTCTATACTGGCTTTTGCTCTAAAAATCTATTTTCTCCATTGCTTATAAAGAACTTTATAAAATTATAAAAACATTGCTTATAAAGAACTTTATAAAATACCAACAATATTTTTACAGATTAGAAGTTGGTTGTGGCTGTACTATTTTAAGCCCATCTGCAACTTCACTCTCTCTCTGTTATTGTTTGACTAAAACACAAAAAGAGAACAGGATTTTGACAGTTTCCCACAATGATGTGCCCTTAAGAGACAAGCTAAACCAACTGAGTGAGCATCACTGGGTTATCAACATCCAAAGGCAGAGGGGCTGGGAAGGAAAGGAGTTTGGGTTTTATTTAATCCCTGGTGGGTGCACGGGATGCAGGGAACCAAGGGGCTGAAAGGAGTAAATTTTACATTTCACATCAGGAAAAACCTTTCTAAGCAGGAGATCTGTTAACATTTGGAATAATCTCCCTGGAGATATCCAAGCAGCCCTTGGATTTCATTACATAACAGCAAGAAGCAGGAGAAACAATCTGGAATGCAGCGAAGGGTGACTTAATAGATATTGTCTTCTCCAGCTGCAGCTTCCCTGGCTCGTGGAAGATTTGTATATTGAAGCATAATCAGCTCAACCATCTCGTGCTAATTGGATGCTCCCCTGCAGGAGCAGCTCTGTTCCATGAGGCATATTTCTGTGAGTTAGAACAGAAGTGACATTTCTGCCATGAACACAAACAGTTTGGAGGGGTGGCTTCCCTTTGACGTGGGGCTGTCGGGAGCTCTCCTGACTCGTGTCACTGCATCTCCAGCTGATCCCACCACTTCACTGTATTCCTTTCCCTTCCCCCAGGTCCAGAGCAGGCAGGCAGGGAGCTGTCAGCATGCCCTCTGGTTTTTCTCCACCCTGACAGAAGCTGGTTTTTGGTTCAGGGCTCAGTTGTTTCCATTACATAACCCCAGAGCAGAGCATCCCTCGCACGGGTCGCCCTCAGCTGCTGTCAGCAGGGCACTGACTCCTGAGGTGCTTCTGAAGAAGTGAAAACTCCTGCTGTAAACAAAGAAAATGCTGTTCCCCTTCTGGAATCCCTCCTCCCTTTCCTTACCATGAAAACACAACTGGAAATCCTTCAGCAGCATCTGGTACCTTCAGTATTTAAGCAGCAGTTGGACCCCTCGGGGCAAGATCAGAAGGGTTCTTCAGTGTCTCTGCTACTGAGAGGCTGGCAGAAAACTCTGGGTGATGATCTGAGCTCACCTTGCTCCTGTGACCTTCCCTGCACCACTGCTGCTGGCTGTTGTCACCTACACCAAGTGACAGGCCTTTGATCTGTCCCAGGAGTCACTGGCAGGGACACTGCAGCACTCTGTGCCACGGGAGTGACCTTTTAAACAAACACCAGTCCTGGGAATTACCAGAAATGGAGCAAGGAGAGGGAAGGAAGATGCAAGAGGAGAAGCTTCTTTAGTGTGAGGGTGTCAGAGCCTGGCCCAGGCTGCCCAGGGAGGTTGTGGAGTCTCCTTCTCTGGAGAGATTCCAACCCCCCTGGACACTGCACTGCTGGGCCCTGCTCTGGGTGCCCCTGCTGGGGCAAGGGGGTGGCACCAGCTGATTTCCAGAGCTCCCTGCCAACCCCCACCAGGCTGGGATTCTATAACACAAGCCAGACTCTGGGTTCCACTGAGCTGCAGTGACCTGCCTGGCCCATTACACCCCCACACACAGTGGGTAAACTTTCTGGTGCAGATGGAAGGTGCCCTCAGACAGCACCCTGTTAATATCAAGCCACAGCAGAACTGACATTGCCTTGTGAGACTCTGCAGAGGAGCTGTGTTTAACTGGGACATGAGCAATTAGCACAGGGCCAGTTCCCCCTCCCAGGTATTAGCACCTGGTGTAGGATTAACTAATGACCAATACAAGTTGAGCACATATTCTGTGAGTCAATACCCTGCACTATCTGCTCTGAAAACACGACAGGGAGCTTTCAAGAAGTAACAAAGCTGCATTAAAGCAACTCCTCTTGTTGACTGTTCAGTGTTAACCAAGAGTTTCTTAGCTTGAGGGCCCCTGAAGGCTGCAGCTGCTCTGCCACTTCAGCTCTTCTCCACCAAAAGAGAATTAAAGCAACATTTTTTCCTTAATATGGGTTTTCATAAAATAAAAAGTTCTTCAGACAGAAACCAAAGGAGAATTTTACCTCCCTGCTGTTCCCATTTCAGATCAGCAGAATGGCCTCCTTTGTTCAGCAGAGTTCAAAGCACAACTCAAAGGCAAAAGTTTGCCCTGTAGGAAGATGTTAGGAGCCGAAATGTTGACAGATCAAATCTACTTTGGACTCACTAAAACACAGAAAGTCCTGCTGCTTTCATCTTCCAGACCTGAGGCTGCTTTTCACTGCACATCCTGATCCTGCAAATGCTCCTACAGAGGCCAAATTGATCCCTACGGAAACTGGTGAGGAACAGAATTTGCAAAACCAGATCCACTGTTGCTGAAATTGAAGAGGAAACCTGTCATGACTTTGGCCAGGCCATGGTGGTGCTGAGACTATTTGACGTGCCAGTCACACTCTCACAGGCAGGCAAAACTCAATCCCTTGTTTCTGGCAGAATTCAGTGGATTGGGGGTTTGGAATTGCTATATCCAACACCCTGCATCCCTGCCCTGAGCTCCCTGCTTACCTTCATCCCTTAGCAAACTAATACCCCAGTTGCTTTAAAGGTCAACTGCAAAGGACAGTTGTATTTTGGCATGTGTCCTGCTCCTGTTCTTCCATGAGCCAGCCTCCATGTTTTATCCAAAAGAAAGAGATTTTGATTTTCATGTCAGAGGATTAACTGCTCCTGACTTACTTTCTGAAAGGCCTTTTGGAAAAGTCTCTAAAGAAGGAGATGAACAGCAAATCTTGCAGAGATTTTTTGTTTCCTCCTTGCTATGAATTTAATTAAAATACATTAAAAACTATTAAAATAAAATATAAAATAAATAAACATGAAAAAAAAGGGACAAGTTTTACACCAGAAACACTAATTGCTCTGTCCCCTTCACAAGTGCTGTGGTTCCAGTCTCCTGTGACACTGCAATCCCACCAGTCTCTCCGAGCAGTCCTCCAGCATGAAGAGCAAAGTCAAGCTTGGATTTATCTGATGCAGGAGGCACTCGGGGAGAACACACTTCCTAAAAACCTCTGAAGATCCTCTGTACATCAGGAGGAACAGCACCTTTTCCCTGCTTTCCACAGGCCCTTGCAAGTAGAACATTAGAGCACATTTCTCTTCAATTAAACGATTAAGCGCCGGGATCCAAATTGTCACCAGTTCCCCAGTGGAGAGACCAAAATTCTTTATGCCCAAGGCAAGCAGGCAAAAACCAACTTACTCAGCACACAAAAGACAGGGGCTTTTTTTACACACCACCTAATTACAGGAGACATCTCCAGAGCTGGGACTGCAGAGACAGATCTGCAGCCACACAGCTCCCACTGTTGGAAAGCGGGTCAGGCTGGGGGCAGTTTTGCTCTAGGGGAATGAGGGAGGGAGGTGCAGGAGGAGAGAAGGGAGGTGCAGGAGAGGAGGGAGATTCAGGAGGAGAGGAGGGAGATGCAGGAGGAGAGGAGGGAGATGCAGGAGGAGAGGAGGGAGGTACAGGAGCAGTGGGGATGACCCGTGCAGTTTGGAAATGTGTGCAATGGAAAAGTGAATCAGCAGCAAAGTCACAGGAGAGGGGGAGGGAGATGAGAAACAGAACTGCTGCCTGAATCATGTTTCAGGCCTCAGGACTGAAAGATCAAGGGGTAAGTAAACAAAAAAAAGAGAGAGAATCTTAGTCAGGGGAAAAAAAAAAAGCTGTGGACACCAGAGGGTTAATAGGGATCCTTCCCCTCCCTTCTAAAGAGACTTGGGTAGAACTTCGAGCTGAGTCAGCTGTGGCATATGCAAAGCAAACACAAGAGCACTGCATAGGGAAGGAGAGAAAACCAAGATGTTTTCCAATCAGCACTCCACAAGAGGAGGCCTCTGGCATTCCCCACACCCCAAGAAAACAGGGAACTCACCTCTTCCACGGTCCATTTGGCCACGTCTTTGGCTGTGAGGCCCAAGACCTCTGGCAAGAGCTTGCAGTGCTTCTCCCAGCAGAGGTGGAGGCGGTGGGTCGGGTTAGAGTCCAGGGAAGGCATGAAGATGGACTGGTGGAGGGCCTGCTGCAGATCCAGCCCAGGCTCTGGAAAGGGAAATGAGACAGTCAGAGTGAGCCTTCAAGTAGGAGCAAGCACAACAAAGCAGGAGGAAGGGTCATGCTCTGGAGGGTGAGCAGCCAGCCAGGCACATCTGAGCTCTCAGGGTGTTCTTCCCACCCTCCCAAGCAGGAGAAAGGAAGAAAAAACAAACCAAACCAACCAACAAACAAAAAGGTTAAGATAAGATTGCCGGGCTTGGAGGCTTTATCCTCAGCTTCTTCCCTGGAAAATGATGTCATGCTGCTAACAGAGAAGATGTTTGCAGCGTTTTATTGACAAGGTGGAGGAGTTCTGGTAACAGCATCTTCAGCTGGGAGCTGCTGGCAGGGCTCCAGCTGGGAGCTGTAGCCAGCCTGAGAAGAGCCCCACGCCTGCCAGCAGACAGCCTGGGCTC
>JANHGL010010454.1:14238-31495 GCA_024611195.1 Ceyx melanurus
TCCAGACCCTTCCCCAGCTCCATTGCCCTTCTCTGGCCACGCTCCAGCCCCTCCATGTCCTGCTGGGAGTGAGGGGCACAAAACTGACCCCAGGATTGAGGGGCAGCCTCCCCAGTGCCCAATGCAGAGGGACAATCCCTGCCCTGCTCCTGCTGGCCACACTGGTGCTGACACAACCCAGGATGATGGTGGCTTCTTGGCCACATATAAAAAAGACTGAAGTATTGCTGGAATTGCCCTAGTGAGAGTGGATTTACACAGACTAAAGGTGACAACAATAAAAGCCTTCACCTCCAGATCTGTCCCATGGTGACCCATTTTAACTGCCAGCTGCAGTCCAAGAACTAACACACAATTTACTTCAATGCTACTGAATTCCAAGATTTTCATGTAAGAAAATAAAACTATCTGAAGGAGCTCAACTTGTTTGCCAAATGACACAGAAATAGTCATTCCACCTACCAGTGCAACACAGCTGACTCTGGGGTGGATTGAAGTTACAGTTTAATAGGGCAAAATAACCTCAGCTTGACAGTTTTAGGACAGGAAATGAAGGGAAGGAATATGTTTGAAATTGAAACAGCAAGGAAAAATTTATGGAGACAGAATGCAATTTCCTTGGTTGGAATGTGACCAGAGAGGCAGGATTAAGGAATCAAGAAACCTATTAAGGCATCTGAGGGTATAAAAGTGCACTGCTCTGTGCTAAGAGTGTCTGGGGCACGGGTCAATATTACAGACAGATGAACTCAATGCTCTGCTGCTTCTCTGCCAAGTCCTGTGTTTCTCAACCTTGTAAAGTCTTTCTTCTTCCCCAGCACCTGGCTGAGAAGAGGGTTCAGCTCACCTGGATTGTGAAGAGTCCTCCTGAGAAGACTGTTCTGCTCCCAGCTGACATGGGGCAGGAGTCTCCCTCCTCTTGCCCTTCTGCATGCTGCTGTCAGGGGAAAGTTTCTCCCCACTCAGACGGTCCTGGAGCACGTGCTCTTTGTTGAGATTCATTTCAGAATATGGGCAGCCAAGTACCCTGTGTTAAAGCAAGGAAAAAAGAAAAAAAAAGGAGAGAGAGAGAGATGACAACTAATGTTTTGAAGTCATCCAGTCTTACCAGCCTCGGGCAGACATTGCACCAGCAAACCCAGAGAAAGTGAAGGCAGAGACATTCAGGGAGATGTTATTACCCAGTTAGAGGTGTGGGAAAGCAGGGGACTACATGGCAGAACTAGAAACCAGTGTCATGGTTTTTAAGAAGCCACCTCAGAGAAGAGCTCTTCCTCTGTAAGCTGCTTGTCTGAACAATACTGCATTAAATCAGAGAGTCCTGAAACTTTCACTCTGAAAAATTCAAAGCCTTTTATGACATTATATATTATTCTATCTCCAGATGTTCCATCTGAGATTGTTTTCTTGATCTTTACATAGTTTGATCAAGAAAAACCTTCCTTTTCCAAGAGCACAGAAGAAAATCAAAAGGCAGAGACAAAACATGAGCTAGTTCTTCTCACTCTAATAACCCACCCTCACTCTCTCCCTCAAAAACATGCTGTTCCTGGGTATATTATTTTACAAAATCAATTCCTCCAGTAAAGCTGGAATGTAGCAATTGGAGTGAGTGAATCTGTGTTGGATTGCACTGCAGCTGTAATGATGATACTGGTATAAACAGAATTTACTATGAAACAGCACATTTAGACACAAGAGGGAGCTGCAATTGCAGTTATAACTGTCTCCAGAATAAACACCATGAGAGAATTGCAGTGCAGTGCAGGTGCTTGTTGCATCATTATTATTATTATTAATAATAACAATAATAATATTCTGGTCAGCACAAGACTCAGGCAGGCAGAAGATCATCTCTACATACGTGTGATGGGTTCCATATCGTGGTCCCTTAACATGACCAATCCCATGGCAGCCTGGGGTAGGACATGACTGTGCCATTGCTCCTGTTTCATCAACAGCATCTGAAAATAAGGAGAAAAATAACCACCCCAAAGTTAAACAGATTTGTAAACCTGCTTCCTACATCTAGAGAGAAGAGTCCATGTGGGAAAGAATTCAATATAACAGTGTGGTGTTATCTACTTTACCTAGAGGGACTTGCAAAATGTGGCCAGTTTTGGTGCACCAGCCCACAGGATGAAGATCAGGGCTGTCTGCATCGATCCAGAAATCATAATTATGGTGCCAGCCATCAAAATGTATCTAAAAGAAGCACACAGTTGCAGAGAGAGACATTAAGGACATGACTCAGCTTTTCTTTTCACTTCCCCTTTGTTTCACCTTGCTCAGCTTGGGGCTGATTCATTCAATCTTGCAGTCAAGCACAATTGTACTTTGTGCTCCCTGTAACCAGTTGTTTTCCTGACCCCTGTGTCTGTGTTTTACAGAACAACCAGATTGTGGTGACAAAGCCCAACCAGAGGGTCTGCAAGAGCCCTTGGGGTGCTCCAACACATCCTACAAGCAAAGACTCAACAGCTGCTTGTTTGTTTCATTTCCTAAGCATGCCAAAACACCATAAAAGCCAAGGAGTTGGGTGAGTTTTGCAGGGAAAAAGCCAGATTTTTCCCCTGAATGAAAAGACCAATTCTAGTTAGCTCAGACTCAGGCCAAGGACTTCAGACCACTGGGTTTTAAAGGCTACTGGGTTGTTTTTGGCAGTTTCAAACAAACATGAGCTGAGCATCATGCTGATATATATTGGGAAAAGTGACTCTTGCTCACAATTGCAGTGATGAGACTGAGAATTATATGGGTAATGGGAAGCAAAACCACTCCTGCCCACACAATTATCCTTTGGGAGGAAGACCTTGGGCTGAGGAGCCTCCACATCAGGGCAGCCTCCACTTTAGCTGGCTCATACTTCATTTCTTAGAAGCTGAAGCATGACAGATTTTTCTGGCAACATACTGACGTGAAAAGAATTAATTATAATCCATTTATGTAACAAATTCACACTGGAGAATGAAGCTGCTTCCCACGTGTACTAGGGTTTAACTTGCTTTTGGGTTTTTCCTTTAAGTATGCTTGGGGGAACAAAATAAACCCACCAGCAGAACATTACTGGTGCCTTTACTCACACCAATCACAGAGAAACCACTAAGAGCTGGAAACCACACTGTCAAATGCTATTGCAAAATAGTTGTATCAAATCAACTACCACCACCAGGCAATTCCATCAGGATAAACCAAGAGAAACCATTCCCAGTGAGCAGGCTCATAGGCTGGATCAGATGCTGGTTTGCTGCTCCTCATACCAAATGGGTGTTTGTTCTGTGCTGCCACTCACTATATTCCTCAGCAGGAGGGCTCTGCTCTGTGAACAAGGTCATACCTTAACACGATGGTCGTCTCTGTCAGCTATTGTTGCCACTCTAATGAAGATGGGATTTCTTTTGTCCACGGCCTCTAACTTCATATTAACTTGGAATCCATGAGCAGGACGCTGCAGGAGAGGAATGCAAGCAGAATGCTGAAAAGTCTGAGCATTCAGAGCTGCTCACCTGCTCTGAGTCAAATGCCCTCAAGTTTTCATCTACCATTCACATGCCTTTGCAGCTCTGGCTGCTGATCTCACACTGCAGATCCCTCCAGAGGTTACCCTCTGAGCTTCCTAAAGGATTAAGCTGTTTGTCTGTCAGCAGAACTACCCGAGAGGGAGACTGAGATTTCTTGGTTCAGGGAAGCATTTCACAGCCAGGGCACTTCCCTAACAGGAGAAAAGGCCCCCACAAGCTCCACTGACCCAGTCTGCAGCCTGACAGCAGAACTCCCAAACACAGCAGAGAAACCACCTCACATCTGCCAAGGACAGTGGCCAGTTCAGCACCATCTGGCACCAGCAACACCCCTCCATGGGATGTCTCTCTTCACTCCACTCCAAGTGACAAGTCTTGGCACCTGGGGACTACAGAGCTACCTTCAGGAAGTAGGTTACAACTGACTTCTTATGATGACAACTACATCTGCTTGTTAACAACGACTGCTGAGAGCTGCTGGGACTCCAGAGCAGCTCCAGCTGTTGGAGTCACCCATCTGCAGTTGCCAACTCACCCTCTGTCTCAAACTTCAGCTGGCAAATGACTTTGTCAAAACTCCAGCATGTCCCCTGAGCTGATGAGTGCCCCGTGCAGCACCCACAGACACAGCCCTCTAACTACCAGGCAGCATTTCAACAGGAAACATTCAATGCTTCCATTTCTCTTTAAATGACTGACTGCAAATTCCTCCCATGACCTCCTCAGCTGGGGGTTATGGAACTCTGGATGCTCATTCAAAACACGTCCCTCTTCACTTCTGCACACACAAAGGTCAGGATTTCAGCAAGAGATGAGAAATGGTGGCTTTGAAGAAGATCAGGTTAATGAAAAGATGATTATAATCACTCTTCCTTCATGATCTTCCTCACCCTTTTGACTGCCAGTAGCTGGGGGCAGGGAAGGAGGGACACTCAGAGCTAAGACTCCAAATCCCAAGTTTCTCTTTAGTCTTTTCACCTGGTTGCAGAGACTTACCCACCAGCTTTCAGTCATATGACATGCTGGAAGGCAGACAATCTAACCTGCTTTTAGTTTTAAAAGCATCTTATTGAACCAGCCAACACTGTCTGTCTTCCTTGAGGACAGAGCCTGAGTGTTAGAGAATAAATTCTGCCCAGGAGATGAGCCCAGCCAGTTCTCTAAGCCTTGCTGCCTTTTTGGCCAGAGCTTGTGAATGTTTTTGAACCAACAGCCCAAGACACTGGGCTGAAATAGTGATGCTGACAACCACACTGGCTCCTCCTGTGTTTCTGGGTAGAGGACAAGGCAGCAATCCAGACAGGAGATCTGCTGCTCGTGCTGATGAGCAGTGGCTCCAAGACTACAAAACAGAGCTCTTCTAAACTGCTAAAAACTAATTCAGTGAGAAATGTCTGTTCTGGCTCTCAACCAGTATTTTTATGTACTGATTTCCTGTAATTGCTAGCTGGAATAATAATAATAATGAGAAAAAATCAATAACTGTGCCATGTATTTGCACTTCAGACCAAGCAAGCCAGGAAAATAACGAGGTTTGATCTTGAAAGATTTGCTGTTGATACAGCCAATGCCTTTTCTTTCAGTCTCATTTTAAAACACAGTCTTGGATGCTACTTTATAGTCTGGAGTTTCACGAGAGCCAGGATTGGCCCTTCTGCTCTTCTCTCAAAGCCTGAAGAAGCAGAGCAGAGATGTAGGTAAAAGAAGAAAAGAGGCAGACAAAGCAGCTGCATGTCCCTTGGGAAGACATTTCACTTTGGAGAAGTGAAAATCTTTCACAGGGAGATCTCAGGACTGAAAACACTGCCTGTCCTGAGCAAAGCCCTGCAAGCTTTGGGTGACACTTCTAAACACATTTTCTATTCTGAAAATCCAGGGAAAGAATTCTGTGGTGACAGCTCACTGAGGACTTCAGGCTGGGAGTTTTAAGTAGGTCGGACTTCACTCCCTATTTGTATCATGCAGAGTTTTATTGTCTTTCCAAAACATTTGTCTCTACAAAACTATTTCTACTGTTCCCCTGCTGCATAAGGAGACCAGTTGCTGCATTTGTTTGTTCTGGTATTCCAAAGGCTCCTGTTTTCCAGCACTGCTGGAATTTTACAAGTGTGGCTCAGAAAAGGCTGAGCCCACACTGCAAACATCTCCTGCTGACAACCTTCACTCATGATCCCATGCCCTGGCTCTGAGGTGCTCCACTCCACACTCTGTGCTGCATGATGGAAGATGCTGGCTGCCCAACTCTGGAAATTCCAACCTTCATCCAAGGGATGGTTCTGGAGTTCTGCAGATAACCCCCAGCTCTGGTCTTACAGGTTTCATAAGAGGAGAAACCAGCCTCTTCCAATTCCCACCTCACAACCTCCAACAACTTCAGATGGACTCCTGCTGCAATCTGGCAATTATCTACCTAGTCTGGATGGAGTTTGACCTCCCTTATCCAAGGCCTCCCTGATTGCTTTGCCTCCTCTGTCCCAAAGCAGAGATGCAGGGGAGGGCAGCAGGTATTAACCTGCAACACCAACCTCATCAGGAAGAACTGACACAAGTGTCATGATGGCACAGGAAAGATTTTCAACACCTTGCAAAGTTTAGCAAGGTGAAGCAGCAGTGAGGAAGAGGCTGCTAATGAAACAAAAACCCAACCAAACACCCAGCTTTCAAGGATGGGTTTTTTAACAAAGTTATTTTGGTTTGTTTCAGCTTCTAGATAAATGTGCTGAACTCCAATGTAAGAAAGAAAGGAGATCAAGGTTGAGATCTTTTGATTTATGCAGGATGCTCTTTCTCCATCTAGGAGTTTGGCAGAGATGCTCTGCTGTCTGTGGAGGGCACAGCTGGCTCCTCCCTGGAACTGAGATCTATATTAGAACATACAAGTCCTTGATGGGAACTTCTCACTCAACTCCAGCCTCACCAGCCAGGGGAGGGAGGACTTGGACAACTGCAAGGGGAAAATCTTTTTGAGAAGTTTTTGAAACTTCATCACATGACAGAGGAACTGCTCATCCCCCTGAAACACATACAATCCCCATCCCTTCCTCCCTTCCCCACCCAACAGTTGCAGATCCACCTCTGACCCCCATGAAGCCTGGAAATGTTTGCTCAACCAGCATCAGTTCTGTGCATATGTCAACTGGGAGATCCCCTTTGCCCACCCAGTCAGACCTCAAGTAGAAGACCAGCTCTTTCTCCTCTCCATGCCCTCCCTGAAGCAAGGTACTGCCCTTCACATATCCCTCTGAAAGCTACAATTATCTGTGTGGACTGAAGGCTCTTCCCTTCAATCTGCTAATGGAGCAAGTGAAGATGTTTAGTTAAAATCCCTTCCAAGACAGCTCTTCATGGCATTTTATTTTCTTAATCTTGTAGTCTGCTCTGTGTTTTGTTTTATCAGCAGTGAGGGATGACCTTAAACTCCAAGTAAAAAACCCAGTTTCATCCTCTTAGCACATATGCTGTGAACCACCATGCAAGAAAACATCCAGCAAGAAAGGGCAGACAGTTTTCCCCACCCTCCTGACCTAGGACAAGCAAAAAGATTCACCAACCACTTTGAATGCTCTTGCTGGGGCTGCCTGGGAATTGGTTTCTTCCAAGTATTTCTCCCATGAGAAGTCTTTGGCATCCTTGTATCCTGAAAAAAAACCCAGAGAATTAACAGTTAAGTAAGAAAGCCCCACATTTCTTGTTACAAACAGCAGAAAAGCAGCCACATGACATGTGGTTATTATTGTAATTTATCATGTACAAGGAGGGGGAGATGGGAAGTGGTCTGTTTATTCACCCACACCATTTCCAGCCCAAGACAAATTTTTCCCCAGTTTCTACACTGGGTTTTCACCCTGACCTGAAAAACCTGAAGAGCTGATTTCAGTACAGCCTAATCAATGCTTATTCTCTAGAGAAAGCTGCCAATTACAAAGATTCTGGGATGTGCAATGGCATCACTAAATGAATTCCCTATTTTATTAACTCTTCTAGGTGTGAGTGCCTGCAAGATTGGAGAAACTTCTTGTCTCCTGTTACCTACTCACTGGTAGCTGAGGAAAAGCAGTTTGGAAATAAAAAGCTCCACTGCTGTTACCATCAGCTCACCCACTTACATGGGTGTGTTACTCTCACAGCAACTGAGTATCTCTCTCTGGCAGCTACATTTAAGAAGCTGCTCTACTTTTTTTCCCTGCTTCCTCTTTCAGTTATTTTTAGCCTCCAGATCATCTCCTTTTGTCAGGAGGGTGCAAGCCCTAAATGCCCAGGACAGTCTGCAAAGTGCTGCATGTCAAATCTCTCAGCAGAGAGATCAGAACCCACTGTGGATTCTGCTGGGGGGGGCACAGGGAGTGATGATACAAGCAGGGGAGCTGCTCTCCCACCACAGCCTTGTTGCACGTTCCAGGAGCAGCAGCAGATGCAGTGTTGCTGAAGAGTGAGTGTTTACAACCCCATCTGTACCTGCAGCAAAGGCACAGAGACTCATTCTGCAAGTGCAGAGGGATCTTGTAGTGCCACCTACTCTACCAAACCTGATATGCAGTAATCACAGAAATTCCTGCTCCAGGGCTGTCAATCTAGCAAACAGCAGATTCATTTTGGGGTTTTTTTTGTGTTCTTTTTAAGGTGAACAAGCAGTTCCAACACCTGGAAACAACACTGACTTTCCTGTAGGTTCTGTGCTTTTTCATCTGCCAACATCCCCTTCATTTCCTGAGCTCCAATGCAGCAGAAAGAGCTGTGGCTTCAGTTACTCCTTTGTTTCCAGAAATTCCACCTTATCATCTATGAAATCATGATGCTGATTCCTCTTCCTCCCAGCTCACCTTAAATCAAATGCTGCAAATACTTCAAAGTTCTTTTTCCCTTCTGAAATCAAATTCAATTAGAAATTACCCAACCCCATTCCACGTTCTGAAAGAGCTGTGAAAACAGAGGTAAAACGCAGCAGCAAAAAAAAGCATGAACAATCATATTGTTCAGTCAATAAAGTACTGAATGGAACCTTTTACTTGCAAATATGCAATTATGGGGAAGCTGAAGCTTGTGGGTTTTTGACTGAGGCAGGAAATCATTCTCACTTTCAACATACCAGGTGGTAATGCCAGTGGGGTTCCAGTTTCTTGGCAGTAGCCGACAGGACGGATATAGGGGCTGCTGGCTTCACACCTGAACCAAAGAGGGAAAGTTGGCACCAGTCAATTTTGAAGCAAAAAATAAAAAAAGAAGAGCAGAATTTCAAATGCTGTCTGATACTCTGTTGCTGGGTTAGCAGATGCTTTCAGTGGGTGTGATCATGGTGTCAAAGACAAGCATTGCCTCGTTAGAATTTCCAACGCTGAGATTTCAAGGAGCTCAAGTTGCCCCAAAAGATCAGGAAATAAAAGAAGAATGTCTGGTGCTTTAAATAAAAAAAACCCCAACAGAAAGCCCCCCACACATGGAGCAGTTTGAGACAGCCCCTTTTGTCACATATGCTCTGAGGAAGGGACCAAAGCAGTCTTTCAGATCTAGGAAAAAACCTGTGTGTTTTCAGCCAAGCTGGACTTTGAAGCTTCATCTCCTTGTGTTTCTCATTAAAATTTGCAAATTCCAAAGAAAACATGCTGTGGAAACAAAGCTTCACAGGCTACAACAGGAAAGGAACACGAGCTGAAGTCCTGCAAATGGCAACACTGCTGTTACAGAGCTCTGCACCATGCATTTAACAGCAACACTCCCTGACCTGACCTGAGTCAGCCACCTGCAGCACCTCCAGTGCTCCTTGGAGTTCAAACTAACCCCACTGGGTGTGCACTGAGCCAACAGCCCAGCACCCAGACAGCAGAGGAATCTCCTGGGCAACTGGTGCTTTGTGAAGACCCAAAGTCATTATTCAGATGCTCAAAATCTTATTTAAGATCCCAACTTTAGTAATTGCATTGAAAATATTCAATATTGCCCTCAATGGAAGGGTGAACTAAAGCCCAGTCTGCCTGCAGGTGTATATGGGAAATAAAAATGGCTTTACCAGTAGTCATAACTCTCATCCCAGTTATCAAAGTGAATCAGCAGGCGGTTGTCCACCATGTCTCTGATGGTTGCCACACACATCAGGGATTGATTCTTCTTTTCCACTGCCTCTAGTTTCATCCCCACACGAAAAGCAGAGGGTGTGACAGGCTGAGGAACAAGACATCAGGAAAATCAGGCACAATGTAAGCCATGTAAATTATCTTGGTCAGGCCATATAAGTTACCTTGATCAACTCATTTGTGGCAGGTTGTAACCCCAAAACCCCCAGAGCAAACCAGACTGTAGGTGCTAGCAAGAGGTCTCCAGGGATTTCCAGTGTTCTGGCAACAGTGGTGACCATTTCTAACAAAAGAAATCCTAGCAATGTCTGGGTTGAAAGACCTCTAGAGGTCAGCCAGTGCAACCCCTGCTGAGAGCAGGGGCATCTCAGCTAGAGCAGGGTGCTCAGAGCCTCCTCAACCCTACCTGGAATGTCTCCAGGGATGGGGCCTTCACCACCTCCCTGGGCAACCTGCTCCAGTGGCCACCCCTTTGCTGGGAAAGAACTTCTGCCTTAATTCTCATCTCAATCCACTCCTTGCTCATTTAAACCACTGCCCCTTGGCCTTTCACTGCAGGCCTTTGCAAACAGCCCCTCTCCAGGCTTTGGAGCAGCTCCCTTCAAGCACTGGAAGGTGCTACTGGGTCTACCCAGGGCCTTCTCTGGGTACCCCTCAACCTACACACCCCACAGGGGTGAGCACTGGCTGAGAATAAGTGGGAGCACTGCAGGTCCTGCCTTATTAGTGGAAAAGTCAGAGAGTCTTCAATGCAAATAGGTGACTGGGGTCAGAAGCAGAGCAGAGCTGCAGTTGGGCCCTGATGCCACTGAAGTCAGAGCTCTGTCCATCTGTGGCACCGGAGCAGGAACTCTGTGTCATCTGAGTGGCACAAGATGGGAGGGAGTGTTACAGAGGAGCTGAGGCTAACCACCAAAAAAAGAAAGCAGCAGGGGGTGAAGGATGAAGAATGCTCAAGATCCACAGCCTTGTAATGAATCCCTTGGTGCACATGAGTATGCTGCTGGAACCCAGAAATTATTTGGGAAACGATTAAATTAGAGGAAAGTGACACAAATATCTGGACTGGAGGGCCACAGAAAAACAGACCAGTGTAATATATTTAGTAAATGGTAGAGTAAATCTTTTCTTCCAGTATTAAGGGGGAAGGGAATTACAAATCCTCCCAGGAAAGTCAGACTGGGGGAAGAAAAATTGTACTAGCTTCCCATCTTAAAAATAAATCACTGCAGGAAATAGCTTGCATCTCATTGTACCTCTCACATGAGCATATTAAAACCACGCAAATATTCCAGTCAAAGCTCACTTGGCATCAGACCTATTGGAAAGATCTTGCATTCAATATCCCCACTTACAGCACTGAAGGTCTGAAAAAGGCTTTTTGGAGCTGCGTGAGCTTTGCAATTCTTCAAATAGGAAGCCCAATTAAATTCTCCCTCCTTGAAACCTAGAAAAAAGAGATAAAAAGATTGTCTTACACCAGCCCCTTTCCACTCAGGTTGGTTTTTCAGAAATGGAAATTACCTGGGAAGAAGATGAACTTGGCTTGGTAACCACCCTTCCCCAATCTCCAGGGGTTACACATTTCAGCTACAACATCTCTCTCTTTTTCCCATCCAATCATTAATCTCAACCTTCAAATGTTTCTAGGAAAGTGGATGCAAGAGAGAGTTCTGAACCCCAAAGAGTCCCCTGGCTTTACACCCTCACCCAGTGGAGTTTCCCATCTGACTAACACCACCAGTCTTGGGGAATATCGAAAGGAAGCTGTTTGGGTCTTTTGTGATTCACTAGCTTAGCTGCACCTCTTCCTTTTAAAGACACTTGAGTTCCACAATGAAAATCACACTATAAATTAAATATATGGAGCCAAGACAAGCAGTTCTGAGGAGAAGTTGTGGTTTCTGGTACACCATTCTGTATTTCTTCCCTACCTTTAGGAGGCAGCAGCTTATGACTTGTTTTTTCACACCAGCCAATGGGATAGATGTCTGAGGAGTCAGCATTGACCCAGAAGTCATAGTTGTCTGGGTACCCATCGAAGTGCAGCCTCATTCTGTACCCTTGCACCTACAAGCAGGGGAGCTCTGATTAGCACAAAGGCTCATGAAGAAGGTGAAGAATCAAAAGCTCTTTCTGGATTTGGATGTGCAAATAAACATTTCTTTCTCCAAAGTCTAGTTTTTAATATTTCAGCATTGCTTATTTCAGCATTTAGAATGGCTGAGAGGAGTTTCCAAGCTCCTCTTTCCTCACTTCAAACACTTGGAAATAAAATTGTATTTTCAATTTACAATTTTAATTGTAAAACTGTAACTTAATTGGCCTCCTATTGCATAGTCATGGCCACAGCCCTGTGTGGCTGAGACCTTTTCTGTCTGTACCTGATCAACACAAGTTTCACAGAACTGAAGAAGCATTTAAGTTGCTTATATACAATAAGAATTAAGGTCTAATTGCATTCATTATCCATTGCATGCAATTAATGGGTTTACCACTGAGAGTTACAGCTGCAAATACCCAACAGCAGGATCTGGGGTACAGATCCTTAACCACATAACCCTATTTCTTCAGGGTCAGCTTGAACTCCTCCAAACCATTTCTGTTTCTACTTCCCATTGAAAAGGGCCAGGAGGTTTTTGGGGAACAAAGATGGGAAGAGCAAATACCTCAGCCACTGTGAGAACACAGAATCGAGAGGGGCAACGAGGATCCACTCCTTCCAGTTTCATTCCAACTTTGAATCCATTTCGACCTTGGGGGAATGACTGATACTGTGAAGGGGGAGAAGGAAACATTTGGCTTCAAGTCCTGAAGACAAAATCTATTGCAGAGCAGTCATCAGACACACTTAAGGCTTCAAAATTTCAACTCAAGAGAAGAAAATGTTATCACTAAGTGATTGCTGCTTAACAGGCAGGCACAGGTAGAGAGATCAATAATGGCATGATTACTGGATTTCAGATTTACTTGTTATTCTAATTAATCTCTCAAAGACACTGAGCCACGAGCCTGCTGCAATTAGTGATGAACAAATCTTTCAGCAGATGCAGAAATGAGCTCTATTCAAACACAACAGGACCTGCTCCAGAGCCTGGTAAAAACCAGGAGCCAGGAAAGCTGAAATCCTTGCCTGTGGCAGCACCAGGTCAGCAGGTCAGGCTTGTCCAAAAGGGAACTGCTGGTCTTCAAACTGGAACAGGGACAGAGTGTGTTTGAACTAGAGCCCATTTAGGCAATCTTACCCAAAACCAGTTGTGGTTCTCATTTATTTGCAGTCTTAATCCATATTAAACAGCTGAAATACAGCAAAGGCTTAAAAGAAATCCCAACTGGAATGCAAACAGCTCCTTGTGTCCCCTGTAGGTGCCTGACTTTACCTCTCATCTCACTCCAGAAAAAGCCAACAGCTCTTGGCTTTGAAGAGCTCACTGGGAGCTGAACTCTTAACAGGGGCTGGTGGCCTGGGCTGCAGAAGCAGCTTCCCCAGGGCTGAACTCATCCCCTCCCACCTTCAGTGACCAGCTGAATGAACACACAACTTCCACCCTCCCTTGGAACACATGTCCCCAGAGTGACTGGCTGTACACAGGAAGGGGGGTGTTCAACCCCAGACCAAAGCAGGCCAGCTGGAAGCCAGCAAGCTGTCAACCCTCCCTGGAGATTGGCCCCAACAGAGCTACCCAGAGCAGAGCCAGTCACTTTATTTCTGAGTGAGATTCAACCAGGTATCTTAGGCTGGGCTTGATGATCTCCAAGGTCTGTTGCAGCCTCAACAAGAATTCTGTGTAATTCTGTGGTGTTTCACACCCTGGGTGGGGATGAGACTCCCAGGGCAGGTGCCTGTTCTTCTTCAGGGCTAGAAACCCAGGGGAGTTTTACTGTTGCTCACACTGGCACAACTGGTGACCATAACTGCTGGCTTCAGGATGGGACCCATTCCCACCTCCCCTGCCCTTAGTAATCCTGGGATGTAATCCTAATATTGTCATCCTAATATTCCACTCAGCAATCCTGTGATGTTGCCTGAGAGAAACAGAGCAAGAGTTGAAAAAGCTGCTAACCTCTCTGAACAGTTTCAGGGGAGCAGCTGGCATCTGTTCTGCTTCCAAGTGGGCAACCCAGTTCCACACCCTCCTCCTTTTTCCAGGAACAGCTACACAACCAAAAACAAAGAGGAAAATGAATATTTCTCTCTGATGCCTCCCACTCTGCCCTCTCTTTTTCTTTCTCCTCCCATGTACACGTCAACACTGTTTTGCTGTGGAACCCCAGAGTTACCCCCTTCTGGTCATGATTCCAGCAAGAGGAAAAATATCCTCAGTTCTCATTGGAAAACTATTTGTGAAATAATTATGATTATATCACAGGTCAAATGAAATGTGGCCAGCTGCCCATGGAAAGCTGCCATTGGAAAGTATGGACAAGATACAGTAGCTTAAAGTTGTGGAAAATAATTCCTTCTCCTGATATTTCACAGAGGAATAAGGGGTTAGATTAGAAACTACAGCACAAGGAAGCATTTAATTGCAGCTGAAATAAACCTAAAAAATAACATAGGATAAAAACAAGTGGATTTGTGCTCCATTCATAAGATTTCAAAATATTTGTATATATGCACAGATATATTTAGAACCTGCTAATACACAATGCATCTACTGGAGAGGCAGCTACCAGTACAGAGATGATGAAAACACCTTGGGAAGGTGCTTGGGTTCCTTCTGGTAGGCCCATGGTCATCCAGACAGCAAATGACATTTTAAAGGCATATTAAACATCTCCCCTGCTTTACACAGGTTAACTCAAGTATCTGCTAAACTTAACCCACAGTCTAAAATCAATCCCATGCTGATGACAAGTCTATGTAGCATTAGTCTGTGGCTAGGAAGCTCTCCAAAGCCAATGGAAAAAGACTTTTTGTCTCACCAGGCTCTGGCTTGGGCTGTCTCCTTCCAGCCCCTGGATGCTCTGCCCATCAAGCAGGCAAACCTGGTGTGTTCTTGCTGGGGTAAGAGGGTTATGTGCCTAATAAGCTGTTCTGAATGTGAAATAAGCTTTCCTGTCCTTTCCTCTGATTCATTTTAGAATAGCTAGTAAAAAAAACCTCTATAAACATGAAAGAAAAGAGACTATGAGCTCAGCTCACCTGGTTTTATTGGTTTAGTGTTTCTGCGGCCTTTCTTATTATTTGATATATTCTTCTCCTAGACACAGATATGTTAGAAAAAAGTTTAGCAAGGTTGGTTTTTCCTCCCTTTGATCATCCCACAATGCAGGTACAATAAGGCTGTAACAGGTAACTAACAGACTATGAGTTAGCATTATCTTCTTTTGAATAACCCTGCAAGAACATGAGTAGGGTATGTTACACAGATAACTTCGATCCTGCTGTATCCCAAAGCACTCTGCAAATTATTTAATAGATGCTGCTGAAGATCATTTCATTCTGGCTCCTGAAGAGCAGCACAGCCCCAAATCCATGACAAGACACAGGATTTGCTTTCTGCAGTGCAGGATTCACTGCTCTTGTTAAGCAGCCTCACTGTACTGCTCCAGTTTCCTCTTCCCTTCGCTGGTTCTTATGACCATCTATGCCAGGGAAGGGATACAGGAAAAAAAGTCATTTCTGAAGCTCTGGTAGAAACTACTGTCATGGATGAATAGCCCAGAAAATGGGGTGTCCCCATGTCACACTCAGAGCCAGACTGTCATTCCCATTTCTTCTCTGTGGTTTTCCAACTCAGTTTAATTCTCTGACCAAACCAACAAGGGCAGAATGTGAAGTGCAAAGCAGCCTGCCAGACACCCCCCAGCAGGGCCAGGGGGGCACTCTGAAACAGGGAGGAGGAGAAAGGGGGTGAGACAGAGGTACCTCTGGGAAACATGTACTTTAAAACATCTCAGACATCAGAGAGGTTGAGCAAGAAGGTGAGTTACAGTGTTGATGACACCACAAGTCTCAGCCTGTGCTGCCAACCAGCACCTGGTCCAGCATCTCTGCAGCTGCAGTGGGTGACTCTAGAGAGAAGGATGCTGGGCACACAGCAGCAGTGCAGCTGGCATGTAAAAGGGGCCCTGAAGGAGTAAGTTGTTTAAAGGAAGCAAAATAAGAGATCAGGTCAGAACTGGGGCATTTCTCTTTATTCACCATGAACACTCTCAGGATCACCCCATGGCATTCTGGGGTTCAAGTATCTTTGGAGGTGTGTTGGTATTGCTGTGAATACACCTGTGCACGGGGCTGAAATCTTAACTGTGACTTCCCATGAGCTGTTCACCCTCATGACTCCTCAGACTTCAGAATTGATGCCAATCAAGACCAGATCCAGAGCATTTTCTTGTGGCCAGAACAACCTCCCTCAGCTCCGTTGGTACTGCACAGTGAGATCAGAGACACAGAAGGGTCCTTGCTCTTCACAGTTCTCTTTGAAGAAAATATTTGCAGCCTCATTTACCTCATCCTTATCTGCATTTTCCTCCTCACATTCCAGGGGCAGTCTTCTCTTCTTTCTGAAACGTTTGACAGCTCTGTCAGTCTCAAGCCACCTGACAGCCACTGCTGGTATTAAAATTTCTACTATTCCCCCTGTTCCTGCAATCATCTGGAAAGTCTCTGCTATCACTAAGCATCCCAAATTGAAAACACAATCAAATTACAAGTGCAACAATACTCTTGCTGTGTGCCCAGTGTCTCTGTACCTCTTCAGTAGGATGAGGATGCCTGGGTTGAGAACCTAAAGAAGTGAGGAGTGTCTGTAGGCTTTGCCAGACACATCTCTTTACAAAGCACTCCAAGGAACCAGCAGAGCTCTCACCACCAGAGCAGCTTGACAGGGTTTTTAATTTAGCTGGGTTTACAACTCCACAGGAAGCTAAGCCATGGTCCTTATCTGATGGATGGGGAACTGAAAACATTTTCTCAGGCCAGGAAGAGAGCTGAGGCCAGAGCTCTGGAGAGGGGACTTGCTGTGCCAGCTGTGGGAGCCTCAGGGGTGACAGGAGGGCTCTGCACAGCCAGGCCACACTAACTCTGCTCTGGGACTTCCCATTTATCCACAGCAAGACTCTTTTTTTGGCCTTTTCCAGGGTTTGTAAGCAGAGAACAGGGAGAATCTGGGATTTCTTTACCTGTCCCTGCACTGCTGGGAGCCCTTCTGAGTGCCAGGCTTTCCATTCTCAAAGCAATCCATTTGCTTAGGCTCTTGGGAATTGCCACAGAGTACTTCAGGCCCTGCAGAGGAAAAAGGAAAGACAATAATGAAATAAAAATGTTAAAATACCTCTGGTGCAATCAGTCCTTTACAAACTTGCATGAAGTGACTGCCCCACTCTGAGGGAAGTGATGATTGTCTGTGTGCTGGACACACAAAGATTGTAGCACCTCAATAAAGAAAAAAAAAAATCCCCTTTTCTCTGTAATATTTCCATCTTGGAGAAGCCCTGCCCTCTGTCAAGGTGAGGATATCATCTCAAGGCTATAACCAGGACACAGTTACAAATCTCTTTTTTCTATTTCTTTATTCCTAGTAATGGAAAGAGAAATGTCAAACAAGTCCACTTGGTTTGGAGACTTTTAATAGAGTTGCTGAAGTGTCAAGATATTTATAGGTATATAAATATCTAGAAATATAGTTTTATATATTTTTATATTTAAATACCTATCTAGAT
>JANHGL010010455.1:0-11947 GCA_024611195.1 Ceyx melanurus
GCGCCGCTTCCACACCATCTTCTAGTGAGTGAGGAGTCCCGGCCGCCTTCGGGCTGCCTTCCCCGCGGCCTGCCCGCTGCCACCCGCCCGGAGCGGCACCGGCTCTGGCCGCCCTTTCGCGCCCTTCTGCTCGTACCTCGTCTCAGGAAGCCCCTGTCTTCCCTCTTCCAAAGTCCACAGCACCCTGCTGTTGAGCTTCCCCCTTTGTAGTGTGGGAGAGTTTAAAGAGGGGTGTCGCTGAGCCGTGTTTCCCTTCGGGCATAGTTTTTGGGATAGGTTTGCCTGGTTGGCATGGTAAACGACAACGGAGCATCGGTCCCTTTATAATACAGAGAAACACTTATTAGTTCACTTTGTACATCAATAACACGTGATTTGAACACTGGATACTTCAAGGAGTCTGTTGCACTGTTTGCAATATATGATTAAAAGCATGATCGGAGTGTATTTCGTATTTCTCTTTACATCTGATTTAGTACAAGGAATTACATGCAGTGTTGTGTAAGAGCTTAAGGTCTGGCCCTCCTTGAAGACCTCCCAGAACTTGATCCCTGTGGTAATAGGTGTAAAAATACCTGAAGCTTGTTTCTCCATGATGGATTTTCTTTCACTTTCAAGCTAGTTGCTTTAACGAGCTTCCTTTTTGTTTGCTTCAGTGGCAGAATAAGAGCTCTGGAGAGGAATAAGCTCACAAAGAAGACTTTAGAAGTGGCACAGCAGTACTTCTTGCCCCCATATGCTTTCCAGATTCGAGTTGGGGCTCTGTACCTTTTGTATGGGCTCTATAATACACAGCTTTGCCAGCCAAAACAAAAGGTAAGTGTTCTCAAGTGTTTTATTTCACAGGAGATACTAGATGTAGAATATAGAGCATCACTCTGTCTGCTTTGCCATCATAAATGGGTAGGGTGTTTTCTCTCTTGACATATTCAGAACCAGATGGTCCAGGCAGCCTTTCAAACACCTGGGGTTTCAGAACTTACCTAGTGGTGACTAAAATATTGCACATGTCACCTACATCGTAGCTGTGAGCTCAGTCTTATTTGCCTGATAGGAAGCTGTTCTCTGATCAAAAATGAGTTTTCAGAATAGAAGCAGAGACTGTGCTCATCAGCTCAGAACCTCATTACAGTCCTTGAGTTTCAACAGACTAAAGACTGAATTGTTTCTGGGTTCTGTTACCCAAAAATGGAATTCATTAATAGGTTGAAAGGGTGGATGCCTGAATGACAGGACTCTCTGCTGCTTCTAGGAGAGGAGACCAGTATGTAAAGTAGTTGGAAACTCTGCCAGAAGTGTTTTACTTGGAAACTGTGTGATATATGTTATGTGCATAGGCACACTGAGTCCAAATTCTTTAAGAAACCAAAGTTCTAAGTCTTCAGCAATGCTGCTGTCATAGCTCATATCTTAGCTTCTGTGAACTCAGTGCCTTTTATGGAGGTGAATTTAAGGAATTTTAGACCCACTGCTGTATAGCAACTATTAGAGTCCAGGTATTGCCCAAGAAGCTAGAGAGAAACTGAAGTGGTCAGTGTACATGGGAGAGGAAAGGAAAGCAAGAAGATAGGGATACTTCTGGGAGTTAACTATTATTATTCTATGGAGTGATATTAACTGGCAGTGAATCTTGATATGAATATTATTTCCTGATCACCTAGTGAGTCTCTGAGGCTGCTGTTGTTTCAGGCATCATGGAATGTGAAGAGGTAGCTTTTAAATGTCAAAGGCTTGTGTTCCGTGTCACTGTCACATAAAGCAGCTGCAGTGAGAATATTTGACACAACAGTATAATAAACTCATAAGCATAAAGTTCTTATAGCAAGTAGCAAATGCTGCAGTGAAATCTTTTCTCTAGTTCTGTGACCCTGTGACATGTTACAGGCCAGACATCCTGGACAAGTACTGCACAGGTGACAGTATGGTCACTGAATTCATTTTCCTTTGTTGTGGTATGCAGGTCTGTGTGTCAGTATACCACTGCTTTGTTGCAGATCAGAATTGCCCTCAAGGACTGGCCTGAAATCCAGAAGTTCCAGCAGGATCTGCTAGACTCGCAGCACTATGACGCAGCCTACGTCTTCAGGACTCTGCGACTTGCCAGAGCATTCCACTTCACAGCAATGCCAAAGCTGGTCTGTTAATACATTGATGACTTCTCATCTTAAACACAGTATCTTCAGCTCTCACTGCCTGACAGTTCCACAGCCCTCACCTATTTAGTTCTGTGTTGAAATGTAATGTCTTTCTTTGTGTAGCAAAAATGATATAAAGCTTAGAGGGTGTTTGAATGCAGCGTGCTTCTCACCTGAAAATAGCTTTTCAGTATCTGATGTTCTTAATTGGTTTGAGATGTCCTATAATTTGTGGAAATCTCAAACTCTTGAATCTGGGTGCTGGATGAAATTCTTGATTGGGGAATAATTTGTGCGAAGTGCTGCTTGAGCACATGGCTGAAGCTCTTGGTGATGAGAGGGTTTTATGCCTTCCAGCATCTCTTGGTGGTTGGACATGCAGTAAGAATTCTCAAGAGGAGATGGCCGTTTTAAGTTTGCTTTTAGGTCACAAAACATTGTCTCTTGCTTTAGCTAAACTACAGAAATAAGAAGAAGATTGAGGAAAATGCACTTAAAGAAGAATTTAAGGACCCAAGTAACAAAGTAAACAGCCTCATCACTAATGATGTTTTGGAGGTACAGTAACTTTTAAACACAGATTAGTCTTTGGGGGGAGGGGTTCTTTTTCTTCTGTTCTCCAAGAATTGCAGAATTACAGAATGATAGGGGCTGCAAGGGACCTCTGGAGATCATTGAGTCTAAACCCCTATTTGCCTCTATCAAATATCTATCATCAGGAAGGTTGACCACAGTGATGTCAGTAATCTGTGAAGTGGCAGGGTGGGAAAATCTGCTTCTTCCAAAAGAGGAAATAAAATGTTTTCTTTAGAGATGAAAATAGACCACCATTTGAGAATGAGACCTCTATGAACACTGATCCTGAGTATCACTGAGACTCCTTGCTTAGTGTAAATAATGCAAGATGCTCTTTTGGTTAAATGGTGGACTGATGGGCCAGTGAGAGGTAGTGGTATTGCTAGGCTCCCTAAAATTGAACTGATCTAAACACTATCTGTTTCTAACACTCCTAGTTCCATGGTGTCCCTGGCATGGTTTGTGTAGTGTTGGTTTTACTCTTTGAAGATTTAATACTGTTTTACTGCTGGAATTATTATTTTTTTTCCCTGAAAATAGTATCTTTGTTATTTTAGGAACTGATGAATATTCACAACCACTATCAGAAAATGAAGTGTGTCATTTCAGCTGACGGATCCCAGCCAGACAAGTCACTGAGCTTGATAAAAGATGAATTTGTAGTTACTCTTAAAGACATAACCTTGGAACATCAGGAATGGCAGCAGAACAGAATGGTAGGTAATAGCAGCCCTTGTGCTGTGGCAACTTAACAAATTGTGTGAATGTGCCAGAACTGCCTCTGAACATGCCTTGTCAATCTGAAACAAGTAGAACTGTTATGCTGCACGTGTGGAATGAGTAAAACCTGAGGCAGAGATACAGCACAGGGAAAGGATGAGAGCTTAGATGTGGTACTGCCTCTGTGATAATACCAATGATTGCTGAGTGGTAAGCCCTGGAAATGTAACTTATGGGAAATATTAGAGTGATTGTATGAAACACTTCTGTAATACACCATGGCCTTTCCTTGATCCAAGAATAAGATGGATGAAGAAAATAGGCATTTGTGTAAATATTTGGTTTGTTTTTCACAAATCTTAGATTTTTAGCTGCTTTGTGTATGACAGACTCTGATATATATATATTCTTTTTTTTCCCCCAGAAATTATTCCTAAATGCTAAAGAAACTGATGAAATGTCAAACAAAAAGGAAGAAGAGGCTTTTATAGAACCAGAGGTAAGGAAAACAAACTAGTTTGCTACATTGTGCAGGCCAAATCTATTCTTTTTTTGACGAGATCACAAAGTAAGCAGTGTGAGTCAAGGCTTGATAGTGTCAAAGTTCCAGGAATAGTTAGCAGGGTTGGTTGTTTTTTCTTGTTTGTGTGTTGGTTTTGTTTGTTTTGGGTGGGTTTTGTTTGTTTTTAATTGCTTTGTTTTCTGTGAAGCTGTGAGTAATCACTGCTGTGCTAGCTCTTAGATGCTCAGAATAAAGTGACTCTTTCAGGTAGGGAGGGAAAAGAGCTATATTTTCTTGGCCAAGCTCCTTTATGATACCTCCTCAAGTTTCAAGTAAATGCAGCACACATTTTTTCATGCTACAAAATTATCTCGTGTTGTGCTTATCTACTTGTTTCAAATTTGATTTCTCCTCCTGGGCTTTGTAACAGTGAAGATAACCAAAATTATGCTCTGCTTTTTTAATGAAGCTTGAACTTTTATTTCTTTAAGTAACAGTTTGTTACATTCTAATGATACAGAACTAATTATAGAATTACAGCTGCAGGGAGGTGTTGCTCAAGTGATTGATGTGATATTTCATATCAGTGCTGCTAGAATATGAAATACAATCTGTAAGCTTTTCCTGACCTCTGGTTTATTTGCAGGGTTCTGAAAGAGCAAATGCATTGGCTAGAATCAAATACAAGTCTTACTCTGCAGTTGTGGAGGTATGTATAAAATCAGATGGCAGGCATGTATTTATTTTTAAAGAACACTTTTCAGTACCAATTTAATGTGAATGCTGAGTCAGAACAGAATGAGTTAATATTGCACTCTAGTTCAGCCTTTAAATTCTGGTTCTGATTTTCCTAAAACACTGGAGAAACACAAAGCTCTTATTATTCTTGTTAGATTTATGGAAACTGCAGATATGGTCTATGCTTGGGGGAATTTTAATTTACAAGGTATCTTTTAATGTCTGTGCTCTGTTTGATGGGATTTTAAGTAGATAGAATAAAAATACTTGTGAGTTTAATTGCTAAGATTCCTTGAAGCTTTGATATTGGAATCTCTGAGGATACTTGCAAAAAATGGAACTTTAGGGGTTTAAAGTCAATTGGAAGTTCTTGGAAACATTGTTTCAATAGCTGCTACTTCAAAAATATTGTTGATTTCTCTTTTTTATAGCAGGCCTATGAGAAACATCACAACTTTTTCTGCTTATTAAAAATCTCATATTGAAAAGTGCATTATTAAATGAAATGGAGCTCTGGAATGTACAACATTCCAGCCTTGTGACTATGCAGTAATCATCTTTTCTAGGCATCTAAGCAAAACAGGGTAATAAGGAGGCTTCATGGTGCATCTGGCTGTGGAAGCTGAAGTTTTTTGTTTCATTCATATGTGTGTTTGGGTTTTAGGCTTCCAAATCCAGAAGACATCGTCAGGTAAAATTAGAATCTTCTGAATCAGGCTCATATTATGGGAAATCTCCCAGCAGAAGTAAAAAAACCAGTAAGAGACCACAGCCAGGAAGCAGAGGAGGTTCTCTGGAAATCAAAGGTATTGCATTGCTCTGTGAAGGTTGTTGAAAGAGAAGTTTCCTGAGACCAACAACTTAAAGGATTAGCCTTTTATATGGATTCTTGTTGTATGGTGTCACTATTTATGTTAACATTCTGAAAGAGATCAAGTCTTAGAACTTGAGCATGGACTCAGTTTGACATGAGAGCAGTGTAAGACCTGATGTGAAGGTATTTTGCTGGGTCAGGAGAGGAGGTGAGAAGGGAGAGGGAGATCGGTTACCTATTTCAGGTCTCTTGGAGAGATCCTGTCTGCTGTTGCTGTTCTTTGGCATATGTGACCTGAGTGGGGATTGATTTATTTTACTATCATAGCATTTATGTCATCTGGATTAGTGCAGTTTTACTTTCTAGTTATTTACACATCCCTGCTTATGCATCTTTGTCTTCTAAGACTTTCTGTAGATCTTTGTCTCCCAGTCATGAAAACATGAGAAATTACATATTTTAGGGAAATCATCTTTCTGATACCCAGCTTCTAAACTGGTAGAAGTTTCTCTGCTATTTATTTTTTTAATGTACTTATTAAAGGTTAAATGAAAATGAACAGTAAACTAGTTTTGAATGAACTTTGTTGTGAAGACAGGGATTTATTTTTAAAGTTCCAAACTCTGTTTTCTGACTTGTTCAGCTTAGAAAGTTACTAATAAAATTCATCCCTTTTCAGAGGTGGGCATTAGATAATGTTACCTTCATTTTGCTTTAAAACAGCAGATGAAGTGTTGAAGAGAAATATATGCATTTTAAATTATCTCTGGACTGAGTTGGTGATTGATATGCTTTAGAATTGCAGCACTGATTACTTGTTGAAGGTTTCTTTAGTGACCCTTATGAAGGTACTGAGAAATGCAGCTGTTTCTCTACAGCCTTTGAACTAGAAAGTCAAGAAAGCAGAAAGAGAACTATATATAACTGTTGGACTTGAGATGTAGAAGAAAAAAAAATCAGTTTTTACTAAAAAAGAATCTGTCTGCAGGTGAAATGCCAGTGGCAAAGGAAAGTGTTACTCAGCATATTGGGATGCCTGTGATCGTGGAAGAGAACTCGGATGAGAAAGGTACAGTGAGTGACACTAACAAACTGGTGGTGTTATTTAATAGCTCTCACTGTGCTGTGTTTTGCTGAAACTGAAGCTGGTATTTTGGACTATGTGTTGTCTTGAAAAAGGCTAGATTACTTTTTAGTCTGTGAATTGTTGCGTGGAAATGGGAGCTTTGGTTTGAGATTCTCTTGGGAGCAAAATCCTGCAAGTCCTGTTTTTCTACATAGGTTTCATTAATGTGTGTTCTGAGTTAAAACTGGTCCAGTTGAAAGGGATACTTACTCTTCTATAACACAAATCTGGCTTGAAGAGCTCCAGTGTGTAGGGAAAAGTGACTTTTCAGTTATTCTTCTGTTTACAGAAGATGCCTGTTCTAGTAGCTCTGGGAGCTTCTGTAACCTGCATTGGAGGCCAGAGTAGCCCTTGCTGCCCTCACTGCTGTGCAGTTTCCCCTCTAGCCTTAGTTTCAGATGGTCAGTGGATTGAGTTCCAGTAGATCTGTGCAGCAACAGCATCCTCTGTGGTATTGGAAGTTGTCTGACATAGTTGGGGTGGGATTCTGGGGATGCAGCAGAAGACTGGAGGATTTTCCATCACTCACATTACTGGAAATAACTCCATTTTGATTTGGAAGCAATGGCAAAGCAGGTTTCTCAAAGCTGATGGTGGAGTTGCTCTGCAGAAGCATCAAATGCCTGTAGTACAAACTGAGATGTTAGATGATCTTGAACTGCTCTGCAACTGGGAAGCTTCAAGGTGTGTTCTACATACTGATCGAGGAGAACAGACTATACAAAGAAAATTGCATCCTCTTTATCTTGAGGTACCTTACTTAGCTGTGCTCTGGGAGGATCCCAGGGTACTGCTGTGCTGCCATGTCTCAAGCATGGGTGGAGTTCCTGTGAGAGGAGCTGGCCACCTAAAGGCACAGATAGACCAGAGGTACTGGTTCTTAACCTGAAAGGGTAGCATTTAATTAGGTTGCTTAAAGGGGGAGCAAAAGGTTAAGTACAACTTCTGGGAAGTTTTAATGACGTAGATGAATGTGAGGAGTGTATCTTTTGCAGATAATTTACTACCCTAAATTGTACATAATGGAAGGATATTTCATACAAGAAAGCATAGTAGCTATTAAAATGTATTTGTAGTGAGGTAGCACATTTGCATTTGCTCTTTTTAAAAGCAAAAGAGCACTGTGTACTACTGAAATGAGATTACATTTTCTGATCACCTTAGTTGTAGACTATGTTAATTCATTCAATTTTAAATGGTCAGACTGAAGGCACAGTGGTGCATTTAATAGCTACTTTATTTACTTGCTTTTCCTTCAAGTTGTGGACAGAAGGTTTCCTTCTAAATCAAAAACATTCTCCATTTCTCATAATTTTCTGGCAAATTCTGAAGCATTAAAAATACCCATAAGCAATCTTGTCAGGTACTTTGTGCTTAATTTTTTGAGTACTCCCTTTGTCAAATTCACAGTGAAATCTTAAAGGTCTTCAAGAGTGGGAAAAAGCCCTCAAGACTGAAGAAGTTTTGAAGTACAATGTTTTGTTCATCAGTGGAATTTTAATTGATATTTTGAATGATAGTGTGCTGTAGAATCTAGAAAGATTTTTTTTTTCCCTATTTAAAACAATTGGGAGAGTGATTGGGAGTGTATCTCAAGAGCTCATCTAATTAATTTACTTTGCTGGGCAGAATTAATTCTACTTTAATCATTCCCATGATTAAGATGGTCGAAAAGCTTGTCAGAAAAGTCTCTTTATTTCTTTTCAGAAGCATCTCTCCCCAAAAGGAAAAGAAGATGTTAGAGGATCCAGTTGGAGAAGCACTAATGTTAATTTTAATGACAAAATGTAAATGTCAGAGGTAATACAAAGTGCTTGTTTTGGATGCCTTTGAACATACAACAAGAAGTGTCTGGGACCAGAGCTACAGGTGAAGCTGGAATGCTGGTAGTGACTGGTGTATCTTAACAGTCTAATGGAGCAGCACCTTGTGTTAAGCTCCTCACCTAGTGAATTCTTCTTGTGGGAGACAAAGTTTCTGTGTCCTGTTTGAGGTGGAAGGAGAAGATGGTTGCTTGTTGTTGGATTTAGCTTGTGTAACACAAGTACTCATGTTGGTCTGCAGTATTGGTTTTAGCTGAGACTGTTAAAAGGACAGCTGACAACATATTTGCCCATGTGACACATGCTTGTAATCTTTTATCTCTGAACATAAAATTAACATTACTTACTGTTGAAAACCAGCACAATAAATTATTTTTTTTACAGTTTACTTCATTTTATAGTGTGTAAATTCAGCAGTGTTTATCATGGTTTGATCCTGCAGGTGAGGGAAGCTGATAAGCCTTTTATTCTACTCTGTCTCCAGCAGATCTGGAATTGTTGTATATTCAAATGTAGAAATGTAAAGTACATTGATTAATTCTGCAGATGACCCTGAGCTGTACAAGGGCAGGACTGGAATTCAAAGTGGTCTTTATAAATTGGAGAGGGGTGGAAGAAGTGGGCGTGGAAATAAACATAAAGCTCACTACTGAGAGCAGGTGCAGGATGGGGAAATGATTGCTAGGCAACAGTGCTGCAGAAAAAGCAAATACACTTAGAACTGGAGTATTTTCTGTAAACAATAACAAGCACTAGAATTGGTGTCATTAGGCCCTGAATGGCTTTAGGTGTAAATACCTCCCTCTGATGACAACAACTCAAGAGGGATGTGGATTAGTTCCTCTCCTTGGTATTTTCTCCAGTTGATTGCAGCTGTGCTCTGAAGAAAGGCCAAAGGAGTTGAGGTGTCATCTCCTGCAAGAAAAAAAAAAAAAAGAATAAAATAAAGTGGGAAGGATTAATGACATAAAGGTTGGACACTAGAAAAATGAATAATTAGACACCAGCGTTGCACTCGACCTTGTTAATGGGAAAAGAGGGAGCACTTTGTAATAAAGCCAAAACCTAATTATATAGTAAAGGGAACAACAGAGTATTCAGTTGAATACCCAGAATCTACAGTCTAATCCAAAAGTCATTAGGAGTCCAAATCCATTTCTTACAGAAAAAAAGAACGCTTCTCTACAGAGAAAAATCTCTACAGTGGTAATAATACAGTGAAATTTCTGCTACACACACTTGGCTCCTGTCCCTTTTTCCTACATCAGTGTTCACTCTTCCACTGCACTTCTGGTGCTGAGGTTGTTGAGTTTACTCCATGGCTAGAACGTGCCACAGATACGGGCTGTGCAAAAAGCCTTGGCTGTGTTACAAAGGTTTTGGAAGTGCCAGTTCTGTAAATATTCAACAGTTACTTTAACATTGTAGTTATGAAAACAAGTGTTTATTTGTTTATAAAGAATGTGATGTAGAGTGGAAGTTAAGGTTAAGGATAGGCAGTTCTCACTGCTGACTATAGGCAGTGGTAATATTTCAGAACAGTTATCCTGAGAATTTAGAGGCAGTTCTAAGCCAAGTTTCATAATGCTGCTGGAATATTGGTTTGGCTTGTTTAAAAAAAAGTAAAAATCCCTTGCTGCAAACTGATGGGCAATTACAGGCTTTTAAAAACAGGAGAGAGACTTCCTAAATTGCTTCATTGAAGCAAGCAGCTGTCATTAAAGAACCCAACTAACCTACCCCCTGCCAACAACAGTGAATCTAGACTTCCAAGAATATTAATTCCTGCTGAGTAACCTCTCAGGCTCATCATAGCCTCAGCTAATACAGGAGTCAAAGGTTGCAAGGGAACTTCATCTGGAGCTCCAGTCTAACTTCCAGCTGACCTGCTGAATAGGAGTGAGGCAACGTGACCGTGTGTATCTGGCTGTTACTATCATTTATGTAAATACAGAAATATGGTTTAGATGGAACTTTAAGATGGATTCACAAGTGACGGAAGAGCTACACTCATGCAACAGCAGTCACTGTTTCTGTGGCCAGGCTAAAGGAGGTTTCAACTAGTGGTGCTCTGTGATGTTTACAAGTATAATGTGGGTGATGAAAAGCAGAATAAGCTTAAAACACTTATAGGTGGCATCAGTTTAAAAACTGCTTAAGTGGAAGATATTTCTAATATAATTCTTATAATGGGATCAACAAGGTCTCATTAAGGAGAGGCAAGTGCAAAGAGCTCCACTTGCAAGGACAGATGAAATGCAAATTACCAGTTTGGGAAAGCTTTTGCAAGCAGCTCTTCCTAATCTTGTAAATGGGACTGCATGAGCCTTGAAAACTACATGGGCTTGAGAAATTGATTAGCACTTCAGGGCAGGGGTCTGTGCTATAGTTTGGCCCGTGTAAGGCAAAATTATGTTGCAACAGTTTCAGTTTTGTGTGAAGGACGTGAATCTGTTTCCTCTTTAGTCATAGAAATGTAAACTTGGAGACAGAAAATGATGCTGGATGTAAGGGCCAGCCATCAACTATCACAGGTTATCGGAAGTGGGATTAATTTGTTTCTTTAGAAGAGAGTTTTGTACATGTGATGAAAAGTGCAGTCGCATTTATGTTTTAGAGAAGGGCTCGGGACAACCTGCTGTGTCTCCAGATTAGTTTTCAGACAATCTCTTGTCTCTAGCTGCTTTTGACACGGGGCTGCGTGTTGATGAAGTCCAGCTGAGTGAGGGTGGAGCGGGCTGCCGTATTTCACCTGCGCTACGAGGGGTCGAAGGAGATGACACAAAATTCTGGAAGGCGAGGTGAAGCTGCTTTACCCTCCCAAGCAGAATCTTTCTGCGGGATGTCACGGTCCCCCCCGCGCTGTGCACAGCCTCCACCGATGCACCGCGGCTGGGCTGTGCCGCCCTCCCCTCTTCCCCACCGCCGCCTGACCCCGCGCCCCGCCTGCCCCCGGCCGAGGCACCGCCGCGGGGAGAAGGCAGCGCTGCTCCTTCCCGCAGCCCCGGGGGACCCCCGCGCCGCGGCGGGGAGGTGCCGTGTGGGTCAGCACGCTCCCCTCTCCCCTCCCCGCCGCCGGCCCGGGCCTCCTCCCCGCCTCGCCACCGCCGCCTCCAGCGGGCAGCGGGCGCGGGAGGCCGGGCCGCGGCCATGGCGACGGACGGTGAGTGCGGGCGGCGCCCGGGGCGGAGGCGGCCTCCTCGGAGAGGGGGTTGGGGCACCTACCGCCCGCCGCGCCCTTCCCTGGCCGGCGCGGAGAGCGAGGGGCCGGGGGGAAGCGGGACGCGGAGGACGAGGAGCCGGGTCGGGCCGGGGGGGAGCGGGATGCGGAGGGCGAAGGGCTTTCCCTCTGTCGGGCCGGGCGTGGAGGGCTGGCAGAGCGGGATGGACGCGGGCTCCGCTTCGGCGGCCCTGCCCTTGTGTCTGTTGGGGGACTCGCCGCAGCCGCGGGGCGCGGGGGAAACGAAGAGCGGGGTGTGCGGGGTGTCTGTTCCCGGCTGCGCTGCTCGGGCT